>BMAV01010107.1:0-94642 GCA_019973955.1 Trichonephila inaurata madagascariensis | reverse complement strand
TATTTTTCATATTTTTGAGAAACTGTAATATTTTAGTTCCATATTCTTTTCATCTTTTAAGATGAAATAATACTTCGTTTCTTTAAATCTTAATGTATTATTACAATTGGTAATATGTCCCCATATATAGTAGAGAAAAATTTATACAATAGTTTTAAGGTACAAAATGGTCGAAAAAAGATGATTTTTTACGACAAATAATCTATCAAATAAATATATCTGTAACTTTTTATTAGATGTTTGGAATTAATTTACTTTTTGCATTTTCCATTATTAGCAGAGACAGAGAGAGAGAGATTTTTGAAAAATAAACATATTAAATTTATTTAAACTATTCAGGTGTTTAATGTAAGAGAATTAAATATGGGATCAAGAAGTTTTGTGGTTTTGAATTCTCTTACTTGAAAAATATAATTAAATATTAATTAACTAAATTCTCACATTCTAACTTCTAAAGAATCGTTGTGCGTGTTTTTTTTTTTAAATTAGTGTCATCGTCTGCTTAAAATTTAATCAATTATTTCATTTCTATCGTTAAGATATCCTCAAGCTCAAGTTGTGTGGCAACTAAGAGCTGAGCAATCCCATTTTTGCCAAACCGAGTTCATCACACATTCACAGAATTGTGCTGCTCGATGCTCGTTTTGAATGTAAATTCACACGAAAGATGTAAAAAACTTTATACAAAAACTCAACGAATACATTTACAATCCTCTCGTTAAACTGTGAGGTGTTTGTTGCAATAAATAAGTACATTACGTGAGTGGACACACAAGATTTTAAACGTTTGCATTTTCATGCTTAACATGCAAAAAATGTTACAAGATTCAAAGCCACCGGCACAGTGAGACTTTATTACAACCGATGACTTGAGAGATTTATTCCCAACTGCATCAGTATTCTGCATGCATTCAAAAAAATTGGCTTATGGTGGACCGAATCATCCAGACGGATTGCTGCACCTCTATTTTTAACACGCGTTTATAAGTTTCACTTGTATGTAATGGGATCTTTGAACACGATTTTTACCCACTTTAAAAGGTCAAATTATTTCGAAATTTTGCACACTTGTCAAGGACTGATGGACTACAATCATTTCATAATTTTGATCCATTGTCCTGATCAGGAACATCAGGAAAAATGATTTCCAGATTTGGCGACTAATTCATTATACCATTTTCAGATTTGGCCACTGGTTCATTATACTATTTCCATATTTGGCGATTAATTGCATGTACTATTTCCATATTTGGCGACTAATTGCATGTACCATTTCCCAATTAGGCGACTAATTCCAGATTTGGTGACTAAAATATTAAGTTACAACCCTATAAAAGCGAAAACATTTGCATCAGAAATTTCTTACCATAATATAAACAATTTCTACTTTTTCTGATAATGAAATTAAAAGAAAAAACTCGTGCATGTGAAAAAAAAAATGAACCATTCGGTATCGACTCAATGATAGGATGCCAATGGGTATTCCAGATTCTAAAAAAATGACGCAATTAAGATTAGTTTCTCAATGAATAAATGATAGCTTAAGAAACTAAAAATACATGCCTTTATTGTAAATTGAACTAAAAAATGAAAAATAAATTATAGTTTAAAAAAGCTAAAAAAAACAGTATGTTTAATCGCACTAAAAAGTAAAAAAAAAAAATTCTTAATATAAGAATAAATTGATTAATGAGAAAATTAATGTCATTGTGGTAAAATCGTGTGGGGTGCTTTGTTCTACATTTTTACACTAACTCAGCATTTCGGAATATAACTAATAAGAAATTATAACAACTGATATAGAGCACCCCACGCTTTTACCACAATGACATTAATTTTCTCGTTAATCATTTTATTCTTATATTAAGGATTATTTTTTTACTTTTTAGTTCGATTAACCATAAAAGCGTGGTTTTTTAGTTTTTTTAAAATATAATTTTTCGAATCAATTGTTAATGGCACTTTATATTAGGAACTTATTCAATAGTTTGTTAAATTATTTAAAAAAAAGAATAAACGAGATTCTTGATTCCGACAAGTCAATGTAACATGCCTTACTATTAATAAAGCAATAGACATGCTTAAAATATTTTTAGCAATCGACTATTTTCAAGAAATCTTTGGTAACCTTGTTCTTCTGATCTGAACATCCATGACTTTTCTTTAGGGATATTTGAAGATCAAAATTCGTGAAGCTAATTACCAGACAACAAATGATGTAAAAGTTGTCATTACTTTAAGTATCTTAGAAATCACCCCAGAATCTTAAAAGTGTGACTCAAAATATGCCCGAACGAGTTCAATTTTGCCTTGAAGAATGGGGTGGAGTTTTTGAACTTTTATTTTGAACACATAAGTTCAATTTTTTCCCGTTTGCCTTATGTAAGTGGGACATCAGGTAGAAAACAGCCTATATTAAAAACCATTTTCAAGTCATTCTTCGTTGCCAAAAGAAAAAAAATTGAAAGGTGTAATGCATTTTTTTGCCTTTTCTCTTATTATTTAAATAAATCTGTGCTTAATTATTTGAAACAAGAGTTAGTTGCTCTGCTGCCATCTACTGATAAAATAAATAACTAATGAACATACATATCTCAAAGAAAGTATGATTATTTATAAAATTATTGTGTAGTATTACATTTGCTTGTTATTTCTTATAGGCATTTGATTGAAGATTTCTGAGAAGAATTTTTCAAAGTAAATGAAATATTGCAAACTTTTAAAATGTTAATGGTTATATCCTATCAATATTAGCTTTTTACGTTGGCATACATCTGTATAAAATTTTTAGTCTAAAAGAAGAAAATACCGCCTTCCCTCTATTTATTTATTTTATTTTTTACACACACACACACAGATATATATATATATATATATATATATATATACATATTTAAATATATATCTGTGTGTGTTAGCCCATATGAAAATATAGAACAGAAACGATTAAATCTCATTTTAAAAAATACACCTTATATTATATTATGTGAAAAAACACCTAAATTTTAAAAACATGTGTAAAGTAAAAACATGCATTGTACGACGAAGCCGAGAGACCAAGTAACTGGCAGTAGATGTACTTACTGTCTGTAACGACTGTACTGTATTGTAGATGTCATTAAGTAACCCATTTTCTGAACTTGGTCATTTTTACCACTGATGATTTACATGCATTTTCTATACTTTTTAATTTAATTGTTCCATACGTCCCAATTAGTAATGATTAGTAAATCAAAAATTATATATACATGCAGAGTTCTAATGCTGCCGATTCTTAAGCCTTCGATCGACGTAGCTTCCTCCCCTATGTATCAGCCTGACATCTCGGACCCCCAAAATTTTGAACACCCGTTTCCTACTTAATATTCTTCATTAAAATACCTTAAAAATCGGAATAAAATACGTACCTATACCTTCAAGGGCATTTTTCAATTTTTAGCTATATTCACATACAACGGGCACCCCCTTTTTTCACGAAGAAAACTGAGATGTACGTGATCAGTGTTCGTATCATTTGAAGTCCTTTAGTTGAGGTATTGTTTCAAACTTTAAAAAAAAATTGCTTTTTTCTAGAACTAAAAGACCCTTTAAGTTTATAAGGAGTGTCATTTCTTTTAAATAAATAGTATTTTGATACATATAGAAATCTAATTTTATATGCTTATCTCTTTGTTATTTTTAATGCTATCAATTTCATATATGGCTTATAACGCGCACCCGTAAATTTCGATCTTATTTTTTGCGCTATAAGTACGCTTTATACACCTGATTTTGCAATACATGCTTTATTAGAACTTTTTCATGAGGGTGCAATTTAGTCATCTAGTCTAGGATGACATATCTTTCAATTTTTCCACGGACAGTAATAGAGAGAAATCCTAAGGTTACATGAGAGACTCCGTGGAGCCTTAGTGTTCTGAGGAAGAAATGATATTAATGTCAGTGGCGTAATGGAGAATATTGGTTACTCTCCTGCAAAGTCAGATTTTGCCTTTTATATTTTAAAAACTGATTAAATACGTACTTTGCGCCAGTCAGGCTTTGGCCCCTTCCTGCCCCCTCCCCATGATTCGGGGTAAAATGTTTCGTTTCTCATTAATTCATCATAATGTTTCTTATATATTAAATGTATTTCCTTAAAAATAGATATCAAAATAAATTTATATCACGAATTTTATAATATTGTCAGGTGTGGCATTTTTATTTATTTCCACCATGAATCGTATCATTACGTCATTCTATAAAAGTTGTGAGTCATAAAGGTAAAGTGAGCTTCTCAAGTGGAATGAAGTTTCGTGCTGCCATCTATGATACAAAAAAAAAAAAGAGTGTGTATGCTTATGATCGCAAGATAGGTGATAACATCAAATATTGTAATGTTATTTCAGGGATTAGTTAGGTTGAATATAAAACAGGGGGATATTTGTATTGTCATAAAAATTATTTATTCATATGTTCTTCAGTAATATTTTTTTTTTCGAAATATGCAATCATATTTGTAAATTAATTGTATTCTAAGAAGGAAGGGTAGCTGAAATAAGTTATCAATACTTTAGTTTAAAATTATTTAAATATCTAAAAAAAAAACTCCGTCAAGCAATGTTCCGTACTCTTTCGTACATCCATTTGGATAATTTGACATAGTTAAATTGAATTTAGATTTTAAAAAAATTACTAAAGGCTTTGATTTGTCTTTTGAAAAATCTACATTAAAATCCCCACTTAATAAAAAATATAATAGGCAATTTGTCCAAAAGAGTTGATCCGACACACACACACACACAATGTATGCTACTAAATTTTTGTAAATGAATTCGATGATTTTCTCTGCTCTTTGATTTGGTGAAATATAAATAGTAACCACTAGAATTATTTATCCAAATTCTGCTCTACATTTCTCTACACAAATTTCTCCGATACATGACTCATTAAACCCAAAAAATTCAGTAGTATTGTTACGAGCGTTACAAACCCGGGCGGAACAATGCTTGGCATTCTAAAATGCATCATTCAAGTTCACTCTCCAGCAAAACGCGCCTAAAGAAGTTATCACTTCAAAAAGTTACCTTTGAGAATCTTTGTACTTCAATTAATTCTTTATCGAAAACAATATGTTAAATATACTAATCTATACATAAATATAGCAATAAATAAATAAAACTAATAATGGAGATGAAGGAAAATACGAGTTACATAAATTTATTAAATCATTGCTGCTTTATTTTGGTGATTTAAAAATGAATCGGAAGATTTTTACTTCATTTTTTTAACCATTTAACGGGCCATTTATTTCTAGTTTAAGTTATATTGAAATGTTTTTGTACCCCTTGTGTATGACACTGGCCTTATAGTATAAGCAAAAACGACATCGCCTGCATGTATTCCCTAAAATTGGAATATGGTTACCGACATTATTCAATCTCACTTCGACAGGAACCATTTTTCATTCCGCAGAAAACTTATGAATCAACGACATTTCGTTTCCTACTTGAAAATCCTGAAAGCAATTGGCGTGTTAACAGAAGAAAACCTTAGTTGGTTTTGAGAGCCCATATCTCTTCTATGCAATTTCCACAAAATAAAGAAATTGACAACTGCCAAATCAATTAGGATCTCTCTTCTTAATCCTGTTATTATGGGAGTGTAGGGGGGTATAACAGAGTGTGTGTAAGGGTTTATAATTTTTTTTAATTTCATGGTGTTATTAATAGATGGCAGCACAATCGAAAAGTGGTAAAATAGCGTACCGTGGACATTTAAAAATTAGTGATATTGATGGTAAGTATATAGAAAGGACCTTAGAAAGGATTTATTAGCACACACTTAAGATTTCGATAAAATGTTGTAATAACCATTGATGTACATTTATTTATTGAAACAATATTTACATAAAAAAAGAATAAATTTCTGTTACTCATTATTTTCTGAACTCATTATTTTTCTTACACAATATTTAATACAAAGAAATTTGCAAGCATTTTTCTTAGGAAAAATGTTTTTTACAAGCTTTTATTTAACTTGTAATGTAATATGTTCGGGTGGAATCTTGCAACTCAATTTGAAACTGATGTCTTCAACCGATTGTGCTGAAATTTTGCATACACGTTTAGTTTGGATGGCAATGCATATTTTGATCATTTATATTACGATATCGCAATTAGTTAAAAAGATATTTAGGCAAGACTCGCTCGGAACCATGATTTTAAAGGCATAAATGGATATTTTCATGATATTTAGTGTCCCCTTAGATTAGAATACATGTTAAAATTGTTTTAAGGACATTTTGACAAAAATTTATTTAAATACAATATTTCGGAAAAACTTAGAATAACCTTTTTTCAAATGTTCTTCTTTTATGAAAAATGCTTTCTCTTACAAAATATTTTTGCCTGTAAATTTCAGACCTCTGTACAGGGGCTCAACTATGATTTTTGAAAAATTCACATTATTTTTAGAGTTACCACCAATTGAAATCGGCGTTTTTTTCTTAAAATTTCTCCCCTCTGTTGTCGTAAAACATGGATAAACCCATTTCTAAGTTATATATTTCAAAAATTCTAGTTGAGCCTCTGTACAGAGGTCTGAGCTATATACAGGCGAAATATTATTATAATAGAAGCATTTTTCACAAAAGGAGAATATTTTGAAAATGGGTCACTCTGTGCTCATTTTTTGTCAAAATACTGTAAAATAATTTTTTATTGTAATACTATTCTTAAAACAATTTCATATACACTTTCTAATCTCAGTGACACTAAATATCATAAATATTATCCATTTATACGTTTTTGCAAAATCATGGTTTCGAACGTAGTCGGATACATTAAAAATGCAATTTGTTCGGGTGGAATCTTACAACTCAATTTTGAAGCTGATATCTTCAACCGATTGAGCTGAAGTTTTGCACACTTGTCAAGGACTGGTGACAATACAATAATTTAATAATTTTGTTCCATGTTCCTGATCAAGGTCATCATGAATAACTATTTTATACTTTTCAGCGCATTTAAATAAAAGCTTGTTTTTTAAAAAGTTTTTTTTTGCTTTTTATTTATTTAATATGTGTATAAATATCTGATACATACTAGTAAACATGATTTTTAATGAAATATTCAAAATAAACAGAAATTAAAACTTGTTTAAATTGTCCATAAATAATGGACCAAATTACTTTTGAGACTATTTTACTTTTTAGTTATATTCTTTAATTTATATATATCTCAGATTCCTTCCTATTGGCTTTGTAACTGGCATTCTTTGCTATTTGTATATTGCATGTTCTTAAGTCTAAATGTATAGTAATACAACTTATATTTTTGAAGATAAATTCATAATTTAAAATTAGAGTGCATCTTTTTTTAGGGGGGTTGCATTTATTTCGGAAAACTAGTGAAAACTGAAAAATTTAAGTCAACATTATAAGTTATATATAATATAGGAATATATAGTTTGATGTATCTCATATTTTATCTATGATGAAAATGTAAATAAAGTTGCAAAAATTAACAAATAAAGAAAACGGGGAAAATAATATCATTTGAAAAATTGATCAGCTATAATATAAAATATAAGTCTTTAATATCATGAATATGAACGACTAAGAAACGACTACTGAAAATTTTTTGACAGTTCATTGTAGTAATTATAACTACAATGCAGTATCTAATTATTTTCAATAAATTACCATACATTAAATGAAACAAAAACTATTCTCTTTCAAAAAAATCAGTTTAATTATTAAAAATTAAAATCAGTTGTAAGCCCCTAGGTTACCTTTTTGGGAACCTTTCGATTTATTTGTAATATAGAATGAGCTTAGTAAAAAAAATTGCATTTGCGCTAAATAGTATCATGATTTTCATTTGAAATTACTTAAAAAATTTGAAAAATAATAAAATGTAAAAATACTACAAAAATTAAAGTTTTCAGGAAATCAAGAACAATTCATCATTTATTTTTATAAGTAAAAGAAATGCTCAAGAACAAACACATTATTGTACAATTTCTGAAATGTTTATCAATAAAGCGGAATATCAGAAATATTTTTATTAATAATTTTAAAAAATCTCTCTATGTTTATTAATTAAATTTAACTAAACATGTTCAAATATTTAAAAACATGTTTAAAAACTGGCTGAATTTTTCACGGTTTGAAGAAAAATTTGCGATGCCTTTCCCACAAAAAGACATTACACATATCAATTTGCTAAGTGATATTTGAACAATTAAAGTTAATTCTCTGATTTAATTTAATTTGTAAAATACGAGAATGAATAATGAAGTTAAACAAGAGTAGCATTAATTTGAAAGCTATTTTAAGTGGTAATTACATTTCTAAGAAAGAGAAAGAAAATGCAGATATTTATGCAATATAATTCTACTTTTTTTACCGTAAAATATAGCTTTTAACGCGCACCCTTTTTCTTACAAAGAAACCTGAAATGTACGTATGCAATGTTGTTGTTGCTAATGCCATCTGTCTGAAGTAGTCAGATTGAGGCCCACAAAATTCATCATGGCATGGGGCTAGATGTACGCCTGTCGTAGCCTTGAGCACCATACAGGTGATTTAGCTCGGTTCCACCCCAATTTTAAGGGAGAACACCCTGGGGAGTGTCAGGGGTCTCCCACTTCTCATCCCCTGCCACCAACCTCAAGAGAGGATTTGCGGCTCGACGGCTGCTTAGAGTATTCCCATGCCGCGAAGACACTATACATTCACAAACATCCATGTCTTCACTGGGATTCAAACCCAGGCCCTACGGCACATCAGTCAGCGATGCTAACCACTGCACCGGATGGGCGACACGTATGCAGTGTTCTTACGTTTGAAGTCATTTATTCGAGGTATTGCCCCAAGCTTTTGAAAAAAATAGTATACTTCTTGAACTACAACCCTTTAAGCTCCTAAGCTACGCTCATTTCTTTTAAATAAACGGTGTTTCAATATATCTAGAAGTCTAATTTTTTTTATACTTTGCTTCTTTTTTTATTTTTAAAACTATCATTTTTATGCTCGGCGTATAACGTATACCCATAAATTTTGATCTTGTCTTTTGTGTTAAAAGTGAGCGTTATACGCCGGATTTTACAGCACTCAGGGTTTCAAGAAAATTATCATCAAGACGTTTAGTCAATTTGTTAGAAAAAAGAATACAATGGTTTCCAAATTAATAATTTCTATAGAGGGTAGAAGACGTGAAAATGATTTAATAAAATTACCTTTTTTTCAAATGACTTAGAACCAACACTCCACTTCTTTTAAAGTTAATTTTCTTTTAAAGCTGTATTGAAATATTACTCTTACGAAATATAGGCAGAACGATGAAAAAGATCGATATATCAATAACTAACTTAACACAATTGGATAAATGATTATTTCAGTAACTCTTTGTTGTAGTTACAGTAATTAATTAAAAAAATATTTTTAATAATAAAAATTTAATTTTTTCGCAGATACTAAAAACTTAAGTGTTTACTCAAACATGAATAGAGTGCAACATTAATGTCTTGAATATGTTACTTAAATATTTTTGACAAAGCCTTAAATTGTGAATTTAAATAGGTTTAATTAAAACAACTTTCGTCTTAGATTTGTATGATTTACAATTACTTGCTTGACCTTCATAGTAAGAAGCGGTTTAATCTGCCCATTCTCATCACTCCGGAGAATTTCTGAATTTAATGGATATAAACCAGATTGGGAATTCATGTCGTGACAATAATTATGTTCATGGTAAAGCGCAACAAGTTCTTCAAGGACTTAGAATTATAGTAATTTAAGCGGGTGAAGGAAAACTTTTTAGTTATGTAATTCTGATAACTTTTTAGTTATGAAGGAGCGTACATGTACAGATGTCTCAGAGTATATAAGAGATTGGCAAGCTGTGTTACAGCAAGAGAGAGTAAAACAGAAGAATGAATATATAGAGTAGAAAGACAGAATCGAAGAATAATGTATATAGTTTTTAGTCGAATAAGAATATTTTTGAAGATAATTTTAATCAATCTTTAGTTGCTATAAGACGCTAAAAATAAAGTCAGTACAAGAAATTTCTGTAAACTCATCACTATCATATATTTTCGAATTTAAGACGATCCTTGTATAAGCCGAGAGTGAGATTTAAAAATTTACTCAAAATTCCAAACCTGTTTATAAGCTAATTCGCGGGTGGGGATCCTACAATCTTTAATCATTTCCTCATGAAGATAAAACTGTTATTGTCCTCTCAAAAGGTAAAACGGGTGAAATATTTTATGATCAAACTTTAGTAAGGCAAAACGCTAGACGCCAATGAGTTTTATTTCTGATAACCTTATCTGGAGTTAGATCATTTTCCCCTGTTCGTTTGCTATCCTATACTCCATCGTGCTTCATTATTTTCTGCGCAGTTATTATTATTATTATTATTATTTGAAAAGTTAACGGAAAAAGAAATTCGTACACGGCTAATTTCAAGCTTATTATATTAATTAATACAAAAATATTAATTAATTTTCTATTAAATTTTTATTTTTTGATTTATAAAAAGGTAAATGATATGTTTACATAAATAAAAACAAGAGAATAACTTTTAAAATTATTCGTGCATTACAGAATAATTCTGATATTTTTACTAGAATTACCCAAATGTACAGGATGGCCATAATAAAACTTCAAGTGTTCAAGGGGTGCTGGAGAGAAAACCATTGGGAATATTCAAGTGAAATTTGGTATCTACATGATTCAGAACATACGCAAATCAAATATGCGATAAAAAGGGGAGGGGGAAATCCGCCATTTTCACCCGATAGATGACGCTGTATTGTATTTCAACGCTCATCAGTGGTATATACAACTTCCAAAACCGATAGACAGAGTATAATGACATTCTAAGAGACAAAATATAAAACATCACAGTTTATCAAAATTCCGTACAATTCGCTTCAGTAACTAAATTTTTACAATATCATGTAATCAAAAATTAACGTAAATTAAGATCACAAATTAAACAATCCATAAAGACGCTTTGAAAAATAATTAAACCATTATTTATTCAATGAAGTTATCACATGATGTGTTCAATATGCAAACCACCAGATGCAACCACATGCTGAAAACGTAAAACAGTATGGTTCACCGTCGCATTTAAAATCTCTGTTGAAACACACCTCGCATGTCTCGTTGTGCTAGATTTCAATTCAGCAACAGAAGCATGTTGTTCTCTATAAACCAAATCTTTCAGATGCCCCACAGATAAAAATCGCATGGATTAAGTACCGGTGAACTTGGGGGGGAGAGGGGTCTCTGTTTATGGCACACCAAAAATGTAGCAATTTTTAACAAATTTAGCGATGTAAAGGGGTGCTCCATCCTGCATAAATACCATGATTTCTAAACAATGTCTTTCTTGCAATGCTGGAATTAATTGTTCTCTCAACATAGCTACTCAATGTGGTCTTGTTTTTATACTGTTCGATGGGCTTAAAATTTGCATATATGCTGTCAATAAGCATTGGAACACGGCACATCGTCATCTGTCGGGTGGAAATGGCGATTTTTTTTTTTTGCATATTTGACTTGCGCATGTTCCGAAATGTGTAGATATCAAATTTCACTGGAATATTCCTAGTAGTTTTCTCTCCAGCACCTCTTGAGCACTTGTAGTTTAATCATGGCCACCCTGTTGTTTTGACAAAAGCACAACTTATTAAAACGAGATGAAATCGAAAGGAAAGTATTAACTGCAGTTTCATACACTACGTAACATTAAAAACGTAATTCAAAGAAGTGGTCAGAAAATTATGTAAATTTCAGGATTGCATATATCCGAAAATTATGTGAGGTTCGCACCTTTCCGCACACTCAGAGTAAAATTGAAAGGGAAGGAATCTACAGAACGGGAGCAATATTCGTGTCGTTATTTCTATCAATTAAATCATTTTGGAAGTTCTATTCTCATATCAGAGGAAACGTTTAATAACAGAAAATATGAGGCCGTCATCAACGAAGCATAGACGATTTTACTAAAGGAAGGGATATTGAGCTGAAAAGGGTAGTTTGGTCTACACATCATAACTCGCAGGACATCTCCTTATTGCATCCAAAGAGCACTGGCTGTAGCGAAGATTATTGGAACAAATAAACATAGCATGTTTGAGTGAAACTGTGAGGCCTGAGCCACGTCAGCACACTTGGATTAACGCATCCCCAAGAAGTGGTGGTGGCCTAGAAAACCACTCCTGCTACTATTCTTCAACATGTGCAGCACACGTTTGAGTTCTCAAATTGACCATAAACATTGCTCGCCGATTAGGTTTTAGTGGCTTGCACTCATGGCTATTAATTCAACAGCATGGACGACTCCATTTGCTATGGTGCTGCCGGATTGGAGTAATGTGCAGGACGGAATGCTTAGGGGTCATTTTATCAGATGAGTCTTCTTTTCCTTTGTTAGATATAGCCGCTGTGTAAGTGTGTTGCCCTGATGTTATGACAGGTTCAATCAGGCTGCATTTATGGAGTACCCCACCACTCGGCAAAGCGGTATCCTGGGTAGGGGTGCCATTGTTTGTGATAGTAAGTGCCTCTGACTTGTATTCAGAATACAACATATAACGACTCAAACGATATGCGAATGATGTGCTGTAGCCGATGACACGCCTCTTCTTAAGATGTCCAATGACTGCACCAGAAGGACATAGGCCAACCACACACTACAAGCATCAGACAACGTACTCTGCAAGATGTACAGATGCTTCCCTAGCCAACATTTCCTCGATTTTTCATCAATCGAATACATCTGGGACATGATTCGACCCGCTTGTATGCCTTACGTCTCTGAAGTAGAACCGTGGAAAATGATAGATAAAGATTAGAGAGTCATCCTTCAGTACCCCATCTGCACTCTTATTAACTCCTTACCTAGACTAGTTGGCTCGTGTGTTGCCATCCCCGTCTGCGATGATTCTACAACCTATTAATCTGGCGTTTTTCTTGCTCTATTTTTCGAGTACCATTTCGAGATTCATTTATTCCCAAGATTTTTCATATTGAAAAATAAAATACTAAGTACACTTCCACTTCTCAAGATAATTAGAATTAAACAACATTAGAAAATGGTAAGAATGTGCAATTTGAACTGAATAATTTATTAAGTTGGATATTATCCAAAATCTTAAGTTATCGTATTATAGTTGGAGTTTCCTGTAACATCAAAATTAGTGGGTATATAGTTCCTTTTTAGGAAGTAGTGCAATTCAGAAATTAATTTTCGAATTAACTGCTTCCAAGAATTATTTTTACTGATATAGAAAACGCAGTTCACTTCAGATTTTTGGACATTGACATAAACAATTCCAAAAATGAATGTGGATACGCAGGAAGAAATAAAACCGATAAAATAAAGTGAAAATGAAGGTCGACAAAATGAAGCAACTAAGGTATGGTAATCTTTGGGAATCATCATATTATCAATTTACTCCCCTTTCAATTTACGCAAATTTCTAAACTTTAAAAACCGATAAAAATCAGTTAAAAAGGTTAAGGGGACATGGTGTAACGAATCTATTCATGAATTTTCAATTAATCCTCTGGGGTAAAATTATTCTTTTAATTGAAAGCTCTGTTGAAAACTTTCCTCGGTGAAGTGAATGAGATTTAGTTAAATTACTTCTATTTATACGTTGGCATTAGTATACGCGATGATGGTCTATGGTTGTTAGTAGGTGATCAAAAATTGATTAAATTGTGATCAAACTTTCGACCTTATTTCGTATAGTTAAAAAGATATTTACTTAGAATTCAAGAGTAGAAGTCTAGAGCGCTCCAGGATTCAGTTAAGTAGTTTTAATATGTTAGTAGCATTAAGTCTATGCGATTGCTCTTCCGGGTTATTTATTAACACTATATTGCCCAAGGAAGTCATTTTGACTGCTTTTTAAATCCAATTAGAAATACAATTGCGTATATAATGACACAATTTCTTTGACTTTTTTAGAATCTATTTTTTCCCCAAGTGAAGCAAATTTTTTTTATTGTTAATATTTACTAATAACTTGTTATATGACTGTAAATAATATAAAAAATATTAAAAATTAATTTTAAACAAATTTCTTTACACATTGATCATTCTTTCACAATGCAGTCATTCTGACTGCTTTTGGGCAATATAGATATATACTAAGTTTCAGTCTTTCTAGTGTTAAGTGTGCATTTCCTTGTTTTAGTTGTGTTGGTTGATTAAGTAATATGATTAATAAAATTGTGTTAAAAGAGTGCTATGGCTGATCTTTGCTCGAATTCCAAACACCAACAACCTCAAGTGAGTTGTTACAATGGTACCTTTTAAACAAAAGTCTTTCATTTAATGGGTGTGACATCTCACGCGTTCTTCCTCTAACATAATCTCTGTGTTCTTTGACGGCCACGATTAATGGCAAATCTTTTCCAACCCAAATCCAAGAAGTGAAACAAAGCATAGATGCAAATAAGATAACCTTTAAAAGGATAGAAGTTTTAGTGAGCGCGATGGCAATTTAGAGAAAGTTCAGTTCAGAGAAGATAGAAGTGTTGATAGACGGCTTACCTAGAATCAAGACACCACCTCGCCATTTAACCAAGGTACATACCATTGTACGACCATTTGGAGAAATAATTGAAGTAGATTGGACGTTGAGTATTCAACCAAGGTAGGAAGATTATATTCTGAACGCGAATATATTATTGAGATTGAGATTAGGCGGATATAATATAATTATATTGATAAGTGATCTAATTGCGCGATCTGTGTTAGTTAAGACTACGTGTTTTGGTTTATTCTCACTTAATATAAGTTTGTTAGATATCTAAGTAATCTAAGTTAAATTCTTAATAAAAGTCATATTAAGAATTCTAAAATGTCTCATCATTTCGAGAATCCCACACCTCTAACTTACGCTGAAACCCCATGATATGGTCATCAAAGGACGACCATGTCGCATGGGCTGTACAATTTTTTTGCTTGTAACCAATGTGTATAGACTATGTAAACACACACACACACACAGGTTCTGTGTGTTCAAAATATTAAAAAGTATCCCATTAACTTTTTAAAGAAAAGTTTTAAAATTTATGTAGAGATTTCAAAATGCTGCTCCTCCTGCAATAATTGATGTACACGTATGATATTTGATTTACAAATACGTCAAACTATGCTGGTATGAATTTCCTGCTAGCATGACTGAATTAGTAAAATACTTTTTTTCTGAATGCTTATTAAAAATTCCTTAAAAAATGCTTAAATTCCAAATAATTCAACTATTTTTTTTAAAAAATAAGTATTGCTTTGATTTAAAAATGCATACCAACTTTTTGTTTCATGTACTAACAGTAATAGATAAAAAATTTCAAAGTATTTGGCACAATAGAAAAAAATGGCCTTAGTGTTTTCAATGAAGATAAATGTGTTATTTTTTTCTTTTGGAGATAAATCCACGTAAAGTTTTTATTTGCATTGGAATGAGAATAAAAACGAATATAAGAGCTGTCATAACTTTGCTTTTTTAACATAGAACTTTCAAATTTTGTGAGATTATAGAAAATTACATAAAAAATAATTTAAACCAAAAAAACATTATTTCGATTTTTGACTGACTTTTGTCGATTGAAGTGTACTGCGTCTTCTTAACTAACTACTAATTATTTCCCCCTTCGAATTCTGAATTCTTAACTCTTCTCACAGATTTATAACATCGTAATTTCAAAATTTAATTTAGATGGAATTAATATAAATGAACTTAAATTAAATTATGTGATGCGACTTCACTTTCAATTTAAATATCTGTATTTATGTTGCAGGAAAAGTCAAAAATATATTGAAATATTTCATAATAAATATATAAGGCAAAGCAGGCGTTAGCTGACTAGTAAAAAAGTGGTCATTTGTTAATATTTGTTGTTTAAACCATGTATTGTTCAACATTTCTTTAGATTTCTTGTAAGAAAACTTGATAGAAATAAGAAAAGAATATGAATATAACAAAGCTGAAATAAAATAATGCTTAATGCAAAAACCATGAACTGGAACTGATTTCTAAAATTCAGAAACAATAAATAGACTAAAAGATTTTAAGACAAAAAATTCGAAGATATTCATCGACATATTTACTGTTTGCTTGCATGTAAAAGGGTGTTTAATTTGAACTATTCGTGTATTAGTTATAAGAAAAACACACAGAAGATGAGTGTTTTCAGCGCTATTTAAACAATCCCAAAAAGTATTCTAAGTGTAGTTCACTGGGTTCCTTTAATTCTATTTTTGGTTAAAGAACTCATTATGAGGTATCCGACTACGTTCGGAACCGTGATTTTTAAAAAAAGCGTATAAATAGATAATTGTCACAATATTTAGTGTCACTTAGATTAGAATACATGTATAAAATTATTTTAAGGACATTTTGACAAAAAATATTTATTTAAATACAATATTTTGGCAAAAATTAACAAAAAACCTTTTCAAATGTTCCCCTTTTTGGAAAAAATGCTTCTATTATAATAATATTTTCCTGTATATAGCTCAGACCTCTCTACAGAGGCTCAATTAAAAATTTTTGAAAAATTAAATTATTTTCAAGTTCCCTCAATTTAAATACTTATTGGCTTTTTTTCTTAAAAATTGCCCCGCTCTGTTGTAAAATATGGATAAACCCACTTCAAGTTATATATTTAAAAATTCGTTGAGCCTCTTAGAGACCCGAGATATATACGGGAAAAATATTTTATATAAAAATTTTAAAATAAAAAATTTTTTAAATTAATTTTTGGGAAATTTTATTTAAATAATTTTTCAAAATTCCTAAAAATAGAAAATCATGTAAAAATTGTTTAAATAAAATCTAAGTGACCTAAAAATCATGAAATTATCCATGTTCGCTTTTAAATACGGTTCCGAACGTAGTCGGATACCTTTATATTAGAAATAAGCTTTTAAAGTGTACGCTATGTTTCTTAATGTTTAGTTTTTTGTTATATGCATATATGAATTACATTATGTACTTTTTTTTTTCGAACATTAAAAGTTTAACGAATAACTGATATGTGAAAAAAAAAAATCACACTTATGGAGGAAATAAGAAATGGTATTTTACAAAAGTTACAAGCAACAAAAAGTGAACACTTTAAATAATAAACAAAAAAACGATAGATAAATTTATAAACACAAATACTGAAAAAAAGCTTTTTTTTTTGAATGAAAAGGTTTTTAAGGTGTGCGCAACAAAAGCGGCTACATAAACAATTTGTTGATCTTTTAGAAGTAGTCCCCACTGCATAGGCACTAAAGTCCACATTTGTGACAAGTACAGGCCTCTGGCTCTTTCAGATGAATAACCATCGTACCTTGTTGCCCAAAGATCCTTTTGCCGTCCTGTGTATAGCAATCTGTCAGAAGAATCTCTCGCTGTCTCATCCAGGTTTCTCTGCAACAGTGACAATCCTAAAATAAAATTGTGAAAAAATACGTTTTGAAGTAATCTGTATATAATACATATGCAAAAAAAACATCATGCTTTAATAAACAGAAGAAATAAATAACTTAATTTAATGGAAATAAATAATATCCTGAGTGTGAAAATAAGACATGTTAAGATAATTTATGCCATAGTAAAAATATAAAAATTGTCTGGAATAAAATTAGCTTTAAGGAACAGGCTATATCTTGTTCAATACGCAGATTACTTCTAAAGCTCAGATGTAAAACTTTTTATTTTTTTTCCCTCTCTCTATATAAAAAAAGCTTTTCGTGATGCTGTAATATATTTTTGACGTTGTTAAGATTAACTGCAACAGATGGCGCCAGGATAATTTTTAAAATAAATTTATTCTTGTCTACGAATACTTTAGAACTACATAATACACATGAAAATTACAGTTTTACAATTTGAGCAATTAATAGGAATAGTTGTATAACTTGTACAATGGGGTTGGTCCACCGTTAGGCAGACAGGAGGTACTTCCATCTCCAGTCTTTATAATAAAATATTGTTCACAAAATAAAAAATAATATTACAAAAAGCTTATTAACTTTTTGTTTCTAACACCTTTTGTGATGAAATATAGCTCTGGACTTGCTTCTAAATATGATGTTATATTCAAACAAAAATCAAATTACATTGTAACATGATCGAATTAGAATGCCAATATCCTTTATCTTTTCTTCTAATCGCTCATTTTTGTTACAATCCCTAAATTTACGAAACGATTCTAAGCTAATTTTGAGTTCAATTTTTCTTTGTATGTATTTCTATTTTTTATTCATTACATTGCATTACTCTAATAACGTAACATAGCATTTTTCATGTCTTGTGCAAATTTCGTTGCTTAATATTACTTAAATCAATTATAATACATTTAACTTTATTTTAACTATCCGTATAGGAATTAAATTTCAAAATTTGGTTACTTAAATTTTTATAATTAATTCAGCAATTGGATGAGCTACATTAGTCCAACTTTTAAGAAGAAAGCTTTCATGATTACAGATGTTTCATTGACAAATATACTATCATGACCCAAAAGACTCAAGAGCCTTGGGAAGCCATGGGAACTCAGGCCACTGTGAGGCACCTGGACACCCGGAGAGAGCCGAGTCTGTTGTCCGCTTTCGCTTAACCACCGGAGATGACTTTTGGGAGTATACCTCCACTGGCTTGGCCACGAGGCCAGCCCACTCTGCGGCCATGCGCTGGACTCGATGAATACCCGACTGACGACATCGTCAGTCGGTACTGGGAGGCTCGGCGTCAAATGGTCAAGAAGCCAAGCACAGGCGTTGGATAAATAAAATAAATAAATGTTTGCAGATGTTAAAAAAATAATGTATTTAACAAGATTCCATCAGCCATGCAGAAGATGAAAATGAATGACTTTAGCAATGTAGGAAAGAGTGGAGTGAAATCCTAACTCAAGAGTCATTTACGTTACTCGAGCATGGCTCAAAATAAGACAAAGATCGAAAGCGACGTTCAAATTAAAACCAATCAATCCGACGTTTTAGTCAAAATACTGAAAATACTTTGATGAAGGAATAAAACTTAAGGCATCCGACTACGTTCGGAACCATGATTTTGTAAAAGCGTATAAATGGATAATATTTATGATATTTAGTGTCACTTAGATTAGAAAATGTATGTAAAATTGTTTTAAGAATAGTATTAGATTAAAAAATTATTTAAGTACAATATTTTGACAAAATATGAACACAGAATGACCCATTTTCAAAATATTCTCCTTTTGTGAAAAAGAAAAATGCTTCTATTCTAATAATATTTTACCTGTATATAGCTCAGACCCCTGTACAGAGGCTCAACTAGAATTTTTTAAATGTATAGCTTAGAAGTGAGTTTATCCATATTTTACGACAACAGAGGGGAGAAATGTTAAGAAAAAAACGCCGATAATTATTTCAATGGGTTGTAACTCTGAAAATAATGTGAATTTTTCAAAACTCATAGTTGAGCCTCTGTACGGAGGTCTGAGCTATATACATGCAAAATATTATTATAATAGAAACATTTTTCACAAAAGGAGAACATTTTGAAAAAAGGTTATTCTAAGTTAATGTTTTGCCGAAATATTGTATTTAAATAATTTTTTTGTCAAAATGTCCTTAAAACAATTTTATGCATATATTCTAATCTAAGTGACACTAAATGTCATGAAAATTATCCATTTATACGCATTTTTAAAATCACGGTTCCGAACGTAGTCGGGTGCCTTAACTAATTCAAATAAAAGAGAATATACGTTTTAATTGAGACAAACTCACCTTCAAAAATCCAGTGGGTGTGACCACGCTTGGCTGTATCTGAGAGGTGCAAGTGCCTTCACATTTTGTTACTCCTATAGTTCCTTCACAGGTCCTAACTACATTGCCAAGATCATCATACTCTTCCTTTGTCACCTGGATGGTCGAGGGAAGGGTCTCGCAGGCATCCTTCATTGCGGCAACAACTTCTGCCACTTCCACCTCGTTCTGTTCTCGGCAAGACACCCGACTGATGAGCAGAAGTGCGCACCATGCAACGAGGAGGCAACTGGTGAGGTTTGAAGTCATCTGAAAAGTATTAATGCCCTTTAAAATGTTAATTTAAATCTTCAGTGATTCATGTGCTCATTTCTTGAATAATAAATTAAATGTCTATCCTGCTTGAATATTAATTTATGAGGGAAAGAATAATATATGAGAACTGACTTTTCAGCAGAACTCTGCCCCTCAAAAATATTAGCAGCAAAATAATAAGTTTCAGTTTTAAGTACTTCTAATAAAAAAAAAGACTAGAGAGAGTGTGTGTGTGTGTCTTTCAATGTATAGGTGATGATTTGGAATTACCAAGTTTTTTGCTAGTATACTGTTATTGAAATCTTTCCAGATATTGAGACATCCCCGAAAAGATAAATTTTTCATTATATTTACGTATAATTATTCATAATATTTTATGTAAGAGCCCCGCAATTATGTATTTCTAACATATTTTTAGTTCAATATACTTTGCATGACTGATTGTGAACTATTAAAATTTGAACTAAGTTGCATTTATATTTAAAACATAATTTTTTTTATTGATTGTTTGTAACTAAATGATATAGCAAAGTAGGGTTACATTTGCTCTTTCTTTATCTCTCTATATGCTCTTTAAAATATAAATATTTTTTGTTTTTGAAGTTATTTTCCAAGGGTTTTTTTTTAAAATTTCACCATTATAATAACCAAGATAATTAAAGTGTGCATTTATTTATCAGTTTGAATCACTAAGACATTAATTTCAGTTTAAAAATTGCTATATATACTTTGATTAAAGTGTATATAGCAATTTTTATCTTTCACTTAACATCAGTATTAGACTTAAATGGATATTTTTTGTGATCTCAGAGAATAAGTATAAATTTGTATATATATAAAAACTATTTCCCTTTTATGGTGAAAAAGCTAAATTCTTTTTCTTATAGAAAGATAATCTATATAAATCTCTAAAAATTATTCCTAGTATAGTACATATTGTTGTTGAAATTATTTAGATTCGACGTTTTGATACAAGCATGGAAATATAATTTAATATTTTATAAATATAATGTTAAAAGAATGATTCATTCTAAATTAAATTTCATTTTGATACAAAACTTTAGTTTTCAGTCACTAGATTTTTGTAAGCATCCGAAATATTTTTACCATCACTAGATTTAATTTTAAAAAGGTATATAATATTATATCTTCAATTATTTACAATACAAAAAATTTGATCGATTTAACTATAATAAGTGTTGTCACTTTCTTCAGAAAAACACAAAATAATTATTCGTTTTACAGTATACAAAGTTTGGAGTTTTTACCATCATATTTAATTCTATATTTCATAATTTTTTTCTGAAATGCGATGTAATAAACATTAGAAGTTAGCTGATTGATAAATAATCTAAAAACTTTAATGGGTTTAAGTGAAATTCTATCAGATTTATCTATCACATTTTTTAATCATACTGATATATGAAAAGTTTTGCAGTTTTCGGATTGATTAAGAATTTTTTAGCTAAAATTTTAATTGATACTCTGCTGGTACCAAATTTCTCATACAAATAAAAATAGATAATAATTCTCAAAATTTAGATCAGGAATGTTCATATTCACAGAAAGTTATATCTATATTTAAAAACCTTCTGTGAAATCTAGCAAGGTGCTGTGATGGGATAACAAATTTCATTGTTTTCATTCTTTTGACATAAAATAATTAAATTAACGAAGGTCTGTATAAAAATGTAGTTTTAATGACAGGTAGCTTTGTGTACTTTAAGGCATTAAATATGTAATTTAAAATTTTATACTGTCAATGCATGTCGAAAAAGAAAAAAAAATAGCCTTTACTTAAAATGATGTATGAAATTAATATGTTAAGACAAAATTAAAATCTTAATTTAAATCAATCTTTCAACCGATCACATAAATACAAAACTTATGTACTTATTAACAATGGATAAAAAATGTGGATGCATATTTCTATGAAATATTTATGAACAACATTAATAATTATATATTTTGAAAAAAAAGTGCATTAAAAATAGTAATTTTTGAATAAATTTGCATGCTTATTTAACTGATAACATTTTTTACATAAATGTGTGTCATTACATATACAACAGGTAGTAAAAAAGGAATACGTATATTATTAAATAACTATTAACGAAACAAAATATTCAAGCGAATAAACAAATCTAATAAAAATAAACAAACTGAGCAGCAAATAAAACAAAAAAACTATGTACGCAAATCACTTTAAACTAGTATGATTGTATTATGAATAAGAATATAATACAAATCCCCTTTAAAAATGTAAAAATGGTATTGAAGTCCTTTTATGAAATTTATAACGAGATAAATTATTTATAAAATCAAATGTATTAAAATTTTCAGGTACGTTATAGCGGTTTGCGCTATTATTTCATTGTAATTCAATAATATCGAACAGATATATTTTAATCGTAAATTTGTATGATTTTGGCATCTACTTTAACAAGATACAGTTTCAAATAAATTTATAAGATAAATATACTGTTATCAAGATTTGAACAATAATACGCTCAACTAGAGATTTAAAAGTCTTACCTTAAAACTTTGTAACTACAGTAGTGCAAAAGCTGGACAAGTGCTACCTTTCCCAATCAGTTCTTTCTTGTATCAAATTGAAATTCGAAGTAGGCTCGACTCAAAGTCGCATAAAATGAAGCTTGAGGGCGTAAGAGCGGGCTTAGCACCGAAAGGGTAGAAAATGACATTCACAGCGGGAATTTTGAACGGAACTCTAACTCTTGCTGTGAAGAAAACATTAAATCTAGCCCTTTTAAGGTTGTTCTTTTTTTCAAGAATGAACTTTCTCTTAAAATCAGCAAGGGTTCTTTAGTGTAGCTTGATTATTTTTTAAATGTGTTTGGGGAAGTGGTGTAAATGTTCTATTATATTAAATTAAAAATGCTTAAAGAAAAAAATGGACATGCAAATGTTGTTTATACTTAAAATAAAGTTTTTGATGGAAAAAAGAACATTGGATGCAAAATTGAAAATAATAGTACTAATACTTGCAAAAGTAATGCGTGTTGTTTTGAATAGCTTAGCTACTAAACTATTTAAACATTTAAAACTTTACTTTGCAGCTAGACCCATAACCTTTTGAATATCTGAGCAGTGGTCTTCAAACTGGTTCCATGGGATCCAAGGGTTCCTTGAGGTATACCTAGGGTTTCGGCTAAATAAAAAAAGAAAGGAAAATTAAAAACGGTTTCCTTTCTTGTGCGTTTGGTAACTCAAATTCTAAAAACTCATCCCCAGTATTTTAAAATAAAATTTTATTTATTCATAACAACTTTTATAGTAATACTTTTTATTTAAATTTTTATTATAGTATAATAAAAGAGAATATCAGAACGTTCTTTCTCTTTATATGTGATATCTCCTAAATTGTGAATTTTTAATTGCTTACAATCACATGTTCCGAAATAATTTATACTCGCAGGTGCAGTGTTTTGCAAAACTAAATAGTTCACTAATGGAAAACTCCCTTTTAATTTGTGGTAAAAAAAACCCATATATAACAAAGGAGAAGGGGCGACTTTTTGACATTTGAAATTCAGGCAAAATACACAGGGCTTCTATCACAGCCATCAACATTTTAATACTTATCAGAATAATGCATTTTAAGTGTAAAAAATTCCTAAACGTGATTGGCTACAAAAACAGAATATAAAAATAAATTAAATGCAGAAATGAAATGAGACTACAGATAATTTCGGTAGACCTAGATTTAGACAGCTTGAGTACAAAAAAAAAAGCAAGCTCATATTTCAGTTACATTGAATGCATGGGTAGGAGATGCTTGAATCATAAATTAATATTATTTATGAGTACGTTTTTTAAAAATATTTTATAACAAATATAATACTTTTTTAATTGTCTTTACATAAAGTTCCTGTAACATGTTGGTCAATTTTAAATATTATTTTAAAGTAGGTGCTTCTAAGTGTGGGTGGGTGGTATGGGGTTCCTGGAAAACACCTTATAGTTCTTAAACGGGGTGGGCATTACGTCGACCGCGATCTACCGGTGGTCCACAAAGACATTTTGGGGTGTCCCCCGAGTTTGAGTGAATATTAACGTCGCACTGTTCAGCTACACGAGGGCTTTTGGCGACGGACCACGTAATTTTGAACCATGGTCAAGTGACGTGGACGACACCTGAGCTGGCACCCCCCTCTCCTACCACACCACACCAACGGGAGGACGTGGGGTGTCCCCCGAAGCAGTTAGTAATTATATAGGGAAATATTCAAGATTGGTTTAAGTACGCAGACTATATTTCTCTACTGACTATATAACAACAAAAACTAACTTAAGATAAAAATGCTTTATTCAATTCCTACTATTAGCTCACAATCTCTATATATTTATTTATTTATCTGAGTGGAATTTTCAATCGTTAATAAAATACATTTTAAAGCACTGAATTGAGCTGAAATTTTATATACAGGTTTATTTTGGATAACAATACAATAATATAAAAATAATTAATAAAAATTAATTGATTAAAACTAATTATTTAAAGAATTACAAATTCAGCCACGTTGGCATCATTTTTGGTGACTTAGTGACCCTTTTGGCGACGTGTCAAAACGTGAAAAGGTTTTTCACGTGTTAAAGTATTCAGTTGAAATGAAATTTATATACACGATTGTTTTGGATGAAAATGTGATACTTTAATGATAATTAATAAAATGAATGACTACTTAATGTTGTGATTCTGTCCTATGTATACACATATTTATATTAATTGTAACTATTTAATAAAAAGTAGCTAAAATAAAAATTTTCTTTGTTGATCTAAGTAGGAATTGACTTAAAATTTTTTTTATGACTTGTTTTTTTAAGTATTTTGAATTGTTTCATAACAAACGCATCATTTCATATTATTATATTTGAGGCTGTTATTATTATGTTTGGCATCTTGCGTTTTGCTTTAAACGCGGTTTTTAAAAGTGTGAGTTTTTTTTTTATTTCAATTCTGTAGGTAAGTACATATTCCATATTTATTATATTAAGTTATAAAATAAATAATGTAGACCTTTTCCTTCCTCACCACACCTACGTCACTGGGCTTTGGCGCACACAAGAATTTTTCAAGGGGGGGTCATGGGTTAAAAGTCTACCATTCTCGTATCATACCACAATACGCAGCCAAACATATTTTTGATTTTGTAGAATGTCGGGCACAAAAAATAGTAAAAAATAAATTACTGAATAAATATAATCAGCATTAATTAATAAAAAAATTAATAATAACAAATAATTACGTTTTACGTACTATATACATGGGATTAAAATCAATCGGAAAAAAAATCAAGGGAGAGTCCGGACCCGTGAACCCCTTCCCTCGTGGGCGCCACTGACACAGGGTGGACCGCAACATCTTGAAAAAATTAGTAGTCCGTACTCTGGAAAAGTTTGCCTACCCCTGGTCTAAGGTTTCCCTGGCTTAAAAAAGATTGAAGAAAACTGATCTAGTGAAAATTAATTTTGGTAAAACCAGCATAATAACAAGAAGTACAGGAATATATTATACGTAATGTAAATTAACTTTTTATAATGAAGAATTAGAAAAATGAGATAGTGTAGAGAATGTATGTAATTAAGGTTGTAATTAAGGTTGTTAAGGATCTCGTAAAGTTGAACTTCGGACATGTAACGAAAACGATACCCGAGCTAGTAGATTAGAAATAGAAGTAGCTAGTATTTAGAAAAAGGGAATAATATAAAGTGTGAAGCAATTGTAACATTGCGAATAAACATAAAATGTAGCGAATGAGAAGAATAGATCACGTCTGTCATAAAAATGTACATTATTTCAAAATTCTCTTAATTAATGTTGTTTCCGTTTTCATTATTAATCTGCTATTTCTTCGTTTTGATAAAAGGAAATTTTTAAACATTCTCTTCTTTTATTATTAATGATAAATATACTTAAATAGTATTCACAATTATGTTTTCACTAAAATCCTAAAATAGTATACACATTTTTAGTCCATCAAGTTGCATTGATTTGATTCCAGATAACTTTTACAAGAAAATTTTAATTATTTTATTGTAAAAACTTAAAGACACAATCTAAATTTTTTAAAGCACTTTAACTTAAAATTATTTTTTTAATATTTATTACTTATATCATCTGTCTTGTTAAATACATTAATTTCAATATAGTATTGCTATGAAATATTCATTGTATTTAATTTTTAATGTTTTGGAAAAAGTTTGCTCTTTGATTAAAGCTACCTCCCCTATCAAAACTACCAATGATACTTAATCGTATCATTAAAGAAGCTACTTATGATACGAGTTTATTGCTCCGATATTGTTAATAAAATCTCCATCTGTTAAGTTAAAGATAATTATAATATGCATAGGTTGCAAGATTTTGATTGCCAATACAGTTTTTATACTACCTTTTTTTCAATGAAAGAATTAAATTACAGTGAGTGATTTAATTAAATTTAAGAACTTAAGAAATTATTATTTTTTATAAAATAAAAATATTTTATAATTACATTACATGCGAAGAGGTGTGGAATCCTTTAAAACAAGAAACAAAGAAGAAGTGAACAAATTATTTTACGATCCAATAATCTGCTTCAATTTTTAAAATTTTGTCAAATTGTAATATTTAAGTTGCATATTGAACCCACACACGGTGCAGTGATTATAAAACTTTAAAAATTAAAAAAAAACCGTTGTACACAACAAACCTTTGTACTTTTGTAGCAAGAACTATTTTTAAACACATTTTTAAATATCACCAAAAATTTTCTGTCGTTATTTCAGAGTGAAAAAATAATTTTTGATTAGATAACACCTTTTAGTAAAATTGAGCACATATATACATTTAGTTTTTAAGAAAAAAGGGAGAATTTTAAAAGAGTCGTTAAAACACAATAAAATGAAATATTACTGATAACCTTTAAAATATCTGGCATAAAATTTCCGGTGAAATGTTTGGCAATATGTTTTATATTGAATTATAAATAATATTCTTTATTGGTTGTAAAAATATATAATTGTAAGTTTAGATGTACTCAGCTGAATTTTATAATACATTTTACCACTAGAAAATAAAATTATTGGTCTGTTCTATATATACTTCAAGCAACTAAACAGATTACTGCAAAAATACTGAATTCGCTTTCCTTTTTTGAATCAGCACTAAACTATTTAAATAACAAATAAAATTATATCAAATTAGTAGAAAATAAAAGATAATTCACAAGTAATTTTTCTATTTTGAAAAATTAAAAGAATACTGAAATCAAAATGATATTTAAACAAAATAAATCTGGAGAATGTTTTGAAATATGTGCTTAAATACAAAAAATGTATCTCAAAAATATTATAAAAGATAAAAGAAATTATTTAAATATTTAAAATACTAATATTTTCCTTTTGTAAGAAATCCATTGCGTTTTCGGTATTCTAACATTATATTTTTTAATTGGGTCACAATTTGCAAAAGTAAAAAAAAATATCTTAAATAAATAACTTTTATTTTTCTAAATAGCATTGGCACTAAAATAAACTGCTATAGTTCATTCAGACAAAATATTTAGAAAGTGAACTATAGTTGAAAGACTCAGTAATAAAGATTTGACTGATATATGTATTATTGCTTGATTCTATAATTATTGATATTCTTTCGAAAATATGTAAGAAATAAAAACTGGAAAGTTTGTACCTGATATGTTCCTTTTATCTAGAATTTTAATTACTGAATTCATAATATAAACAATGAAAAAAATTCATATGTGTGAAAAGTTTTATGAGACTTTTAAGAAATCCACATGAAAATAATTGCTTTCGTAATTTAAATATTATTTAATAACTCTTCAAGTCGAAATTTTGTTATTTAAGAGTACACTTGTAAGAAAAAATGTAAATACATTTGGGTCGTCAGCGAGGAAAGAGTAAAAATTTAAAGTTCACTTACATAGTTTTTACTTAAAGTTGCAAAAAAGTAATACAAAAAAAAATGTATTGTACCCTTTCAGTAACAACGCAAACTCCCTCTCTGTTATGCTCGACCCAACTCGATAAATCCATTATACCCACCGGGTTAAAATCTAACCAATCAACATTTGAAATCGAATCCTTAGCAGGGGGTCGAAAATAATAACACATGCAAATAAAAATACAAACATTTTCATTGTGACCGGCTTCGTGACTTCACTTGGGGCTTTTAGCTTTTTATCGGTGGCAACATAAAGAGCTTGGAAGTAGCTCACTGGTCTCTAAAGAGGGCCATTTTGAATTTTACTCTGGCCGAATATACTACAGGTAATATTGAATAAAATTTTAAAATCTTAGCATAAGTTGAAATTTTGAAATGTACTGCTACTGTGATTTTTCTCTTGTAAATCAATGCTTTTTTTCTAAATATTTTGCACTTTTTTAGTACCTTTGTACAGCGAAAATTGGTAAAAATACAGCGACATTTATTCGAAAAATTTAAAATTATTTCTATTACATATTCATGGGTTTTCCACTACCTTAAAAATGCATTCAAATTCTGTTTCTAAAAAAGAAAATCCAAGAAAAATTATATTAAATATTTTGAAAATTTAATATTTTTTTGCAGATTTCATTAATACATTGTACTTAATGTGTCCAAAATATGAGTTTCGTGAAATTTTATTGTAAAACAACTTGAAAATGTACCAAATTTTGCAATTATTAAAATAGATGTTATTTGCATATTTATTTATCTTTACCCAGGAATATTATTTAGCTTATATAAGTAAAAACTTCTGATAAAAAATAAAATGCTTCATACTTAAAATATTTTAACGCATTGTGTTTATCTTATTTATAGTTAAGAAATAACAACAAATAGCGCTTTAAGGTATCCGACTACGTTCGAACCGTGATTTTAGAAAAAGCACATAAATGTATAATTTTCGTGATATTTAGTGTCACTTATATTAGAATATATGTATTAAATTGTTTTAAGGACATTGTGACAAAAAAGAATTATTTACATTCAATATTTCGACAAAAAACTAACTTAGAATAACCATTTTTCGAAATGTTCTTCTTTTGTGAAAAATGCTTCTGTTATAATAATATTTTGCCTGCATATATCTCAGACCTCTGTACAGAGGCTCAACTATGAGTTTTGAAAAATTCACATTATTTTCAGAGTTACAACCATTTGAAATAGTTATCGGCGTTTTTTCTTAAAATTTCTCCCCTCTGTTGTCGTAAAACATGGATAAACCCACTTCTAAGTTATATATTTCAAAAATTCTAGTTGAGCCTCTGTACAGAGGTCTTAGCTATATACAGGCAAAATATTACTATAATAGAAGCAGTTTTCACAAAAGGAGAATATTTTGAAAATGGGTCATTTTATGTTCATTTTTTGTCAAAATATTATACTTAAATAATTTTTTATTGTAATACTATTCTTAAAACAATTTTATATACATTTTCTAATCTAAGTGACACTTAATATCATAAATATTATCCATTTATACGCTTTTGCAAAATCACGGTTCCGAACGTAATCGGATACCTTAAATAAACAACGTTCATTAAAATTTTTAAATTTCCAAGTTATATTTATCAATATTGTGTTGTTAAATACATTGCTATAATAAATATCAGTACATTTTTTTTTTTATCTGAACAAGCTTAACTGAAATGTTATTTAAGGAATATAAAATAGTCAATTAAGATATTATGGTTAATGTAATATTTTATAAAAATAAAATATCAATAAAGAGTGTTTTATAATTTTATATGAATAAAATATGTAATTATTGGTTTCAACAAAAAAGAATAATTGGCTCAAATTTCTCTTTTCTTTTTTTTTCCTTTTAAAAATATTTCTTAAATTAGTATAAAACAAGAGTTTTAGAAAAACTTTTGATTTCTTCAATAACTTTTTAATATTTAATCTTACAACTTGGAACGCGTATATTTGAAAGTGGAATTTGTGATATTCTAAGATATTTTTGATGATTCTGGTATAATATTTTTTATAATCAAAAATTTTGTCTACTGTGTTATAAGGGAAACTTTGGATTCCGGTATAGTTTCAAAAATTAATAATTTGATAAAATTTAAAAGAGTATATTAAAGTCTCAATAACTTTTTGAATTAAAAAATAAATTGAATTTTACTAATTATTTAAAATAAAAGAACTCGTAAAATAAAAGCATACCACAATATTACAAAAATCTTCATGAAGCTACATGCTTTAAGTTTTTTTTTCTTGTCTATATTCTTTATATTAGCCTTGTTGAGAATATTAATTATTTTGCATCGCCTATAAAATGTGCTATCTATATCTAAGTTAACTTAAAACAATAACTAATTTAGCTTTTTCATATTCATAAAAAAATTAAATGCACTGAAAAATAATTATTTTCTTTTTCATTTGAATCAGTATTTTATTTTTATTTTTTATACTATTATCTGTACTATTTCTTCAATGCACCATAAAATGATTTTTTATTTAAATTTTTCTCCCAATGTTTTTCATAGGTACAACTACATAGTAAAAAATGTAAGTTAATTTCTCTCGAAACATTTAGATTCTTCATCATACAGTTTTATGCATTCACATGAAATATTTAAAATTCCATTTGCTTACGTTTTAATAAAACAGATATACAACAATATTGATTAATATAGATTCAAAAATGTTCTTTAAATGTGTCCTAAAAATTAAATAATTTATTATACGTAACATATTTTTTACAAATGTTTTATTATTCCATTCGTTCTCAATACGAGAACTGTATTTAATGCATGGCAAAATAAAATATGCTTTTTCTTCAAATCGTATTGCTATAGTATTGTTTCCACAAACTTTCACAAATTACTTACATAAACGATCTCGCTCTAACTTTCAATTTTCTGCAGCCAAGCACTAGAATAATCTACAATGTGTCGAAAATTCGAAATCCTTTTGGATGTTTGCTTCTTTATCTGTCTACTTGCTTTATCCTGGTGTTTGATGCTGATGCCCTTGGTGAATGCGAGGGGAGAGGAATGCCATTTGCGTCCTGTTATCCATGTTCTACAGCAACCAGGGTGTATTCCAAAGCCTATCCCTTCATTTGCTTGCCAAGGAAGTTGTTCATCCTATGTTCAGGTATGATATGTGATTGAGGTAACTTTTTTCTACGAAGATGTAAAGGAAATAAATAATAAATAAAGAAATAATGAAATTAGGGAATACACTAAAAAAATACGGATACGGAGGAAATTTATTGGAAAAGTATCATAAACGTGATAACTTGAGGTATCCGACTAGGTTGAAAGAGTTATTTTTAGGTGTTTAATGTTAAGGGCCATTAGAAGAAAAAGAAATATAAATACTGAGGAAGAAAGAATAATATATAAAACTACAGAGCTTTTTAATTTTTATAGTAATACTTTGTTTAACTTAGATGAATATTTTTTAATGTCTTTTTGAAGAATGAAATTTTCACGATAATTTGTGCATGAAAAACGGGATACCTCCTAAATAATACCGTCAAATTAAATGAAATTTATAACCTATACGTTATGAGCCCTTTAGAGTGCAAAAAACCGTAGGTTTTAAGATAGTCACATTTAATCGCATTTTATAACCATTTTTAGATTATAACATACAGTAATTTCGACGAAAAACCATTAAAACTAAATTTAAATGCTTATAAAATATTTATTTCTTAAAATATTTTTTACCCTTGAGGTTTGTGAAATTTTAGAATCAAGAAATATATCAATGAAATTAAAATTGCATTATGTTCAATGCTTTTTTATTTATCGCGTTTTTCTTAACTGAAAATTTTCCTATAATATTTCATAAAAAAAATTTTTTTTTTTCAAAACCAAAGGGTGATATATGCTATTCAGCTCAACTATTGACTCTTTTTAAGCCTATTTATAGTCCATGTTACAAACAGAAAAATTTCTAGAAAATAGAAATTTTGAAAAATTGGACTCCCAACCTAGTCGGATTGAGCAAAGCATATGTTATGCGTTCAGATCATATGGGTCTTTTCTAGGCATTTTATCAAACGAACGAGACATGAAAAAGTTATCTAAATGTATTTTATCACTTTTATCGAGTAAAAACGTTCAGGTTTATTAAGGACCCAATACGGAAATTTTTCTAGAAAAAGATTTAAATGCTTAAATTCAAAACTAAGCAGAATTATTTTTGGCTTATATGTTCAAGAGTATCCAACCTACGTTTGGAACCGTGATTTTGCAAAAGCATTAAATGGATAATATTTATGATATTTAGTGTCACTCTAGATTAGAAAATGTATATAAAATTACTTTTAAGAATAGTATTACAATAAAAATTATTTAAGTACAATATTTTGACAAAAGGAACATAGAATAACCATTTTCAAAATATTCTCCTTTTGTGAAAATTGCTTCATTATACAATATTTTGCCATGTATATAGCCAGACCTCTACAGAGGCTCAACTAGAATTTTGAAATATATAACTTAGAAGTGGGTATATTCATGTTTAAAGACAACAGAGAGGAGAAATTTTAAGAAAAATGCCGATAATTATTTTAAATGGTTGTAACTCTGAAAATAATGTGAATTTTTCAAAAATCATAGTTGAGCCTCTGTACAGAGGTCTGAGCTATATACAGGCAAAATATTATTATAATAGAAGCATTTTTCACAAAGGAGAACATTTTGAAAAAAGGTTATTCTAAGCTAATTTTTTGCCGAAATATTGTATTTAAATAATTTTTGTCAAAATGTCCTTAAAATAACTTTATACATGTATTCTAATCTAAGTGACACTAAATATCATGAAAACTATTCATTTATGCGTCTTTTTAAAATCACGGTTCCGAACGTAGTCGGATACCTTAAGTGATACATTCATATGTGACAAAGGAACGTTTATCTTTGCCATGCATACTCCGTAGTAATATACATACAGAAATTATTACTTTACTCCAACAAAAATTCCCTATATTTATTTTGTTTGCATCTTCAATAATTCAATTTTTTATATTATTCTTTTAATGTATTTGTTTTTATTAAGAATGTGATTGTTTTTATCAGGTTAAAAAGGTAGTAAAAACAATTAATGAATTACAATGCGAGATTAAAATTTTACTTTTCAAAGTATTTTACAATTATTTGTTGTTTCTCACTGTAATTTAATATGTTTTACAAAAAATGCTTTCAGGAAATTTTTTTTTCTTAGTAGTTTTTAATACAATAAATTTTGTATTAATATTCAATTCCTAAAATCATGTTTCTTGCTGTCATAGATGCATTAAGAATTTGTATTTGGAACCTCTCTTTCTTTCTCTTCCATTTATTAATTTTTTTTATTAATAAAAGTAGAGAACATGGTTTTGCTTTATAAAAATAGAAAATATGTGTAAAATTTAGGCAATGGATAAACATATTGAGTTTAAATCGAGTTTAATAAAAAATCCTTGTAGTTTTGAAAAAAACTCACTTTATATCGTGTATTAATTTATTTTAATGCAATTGAAACTCACCTATTAACATATATATAGTATTACTTTCAATCTCACGTCCATCAACAACGATTTGTCCAAAACAATAAAAAAAAGTGTGTGTGTGTACTTATGTACGCACGTAAGAATTATACTTCTTTGGCGTAACAAAATTAAAATCTTTCTAAAAATCTTGAGCAGGTTAAGCTGGGCCAAGGGTGAAAAACGGTCACGAGCAGAGTTGAACGATACTAAACTTAAGTAAATCGGACCAGCCAAACCCGAGATAATCGCGATTTAAATAAATTTAAACACCCCCGCACAGGGACAATAGAACCAATAACATGGGGAGTTTTCGACAGACTGTATCTGGAGATGAGGTGAACCGAATGTGACACCTGAGACCTCATATTGAATGTCTCGGAGGGAAGAATCATTCCTGAGAAAAAATTGACATCCACATGAAGAGCCCCCGAGTTATGGTCATTGTAAAATAATTAAAACAATTAAATAAAATAGAAGCAGGGCACCCAGCAACTCGAAACTCAGCCTGGTTGTGAGGAAACACAACAGGAATCCATTAGAATAGGCCAGGAGTCTGTAGTTGCAAATGGGGCGGCACTTGCTCGGGAAAGGGAAACGAAACTAACTCCCCCGGAGGGGGGAAACTGTGAATGGTCTCAAACATCGCAACAATACACAGAGTATTAGGTGATCCCAAAGTTTCATCCTTCTACTTCTGTAATATCGTGACGTCATCAAAAGATCGAACCCCATAGAAATAACATGGGGATTCTCTAATTTTAGTGATAACGCCCCACCTAGGCTAACTATCTACACACTAATTGTAACACATGAAAGAGCTCAACGAGGAGAACCAATGGTCCGAGTTTCATTAACGAAGCTCAAAAATCCTTGGAGCTATGCGGAATTTTAAAAAAAATATAAAGCATTAAAATAATTTTAAAATGTTAAATATGGATGAAGAAATGGGGCTATAGTCCCGAAAAATATATCTAGGATGCTCATAGGGAGAACAATTGAATCCAGCCGGTGCGGTCGACCAAGGTGGCATACGATTCGAGTTATTACTGGGGAAGACCTGTAGGGGATAGCACCGGAGGGGATCAATTCCACGTAAAGCTCGCGCTAATACGAAAATATGGCAGAGCTCCAAAAATCAAGTCACAAGCTCAATTCCTTAGTGGGGTGAAATTTTTCCAGTCCCCATAGGATTAACATGGGAGCATAATATTTTAGTGCTTAAGCCCTCCCCATGCCTACACAATGGGAATGAAGTAGATGACTGGATGGGTCCCGAAGAGTGGAACAGTTGGTTCAAATTTTAAATCCGAGACTCAAACAGGAGCCAAGATATTGTGAATTTAAAGAAATTTAAAAAGTTTAAAACAATATTAAAAAATGTGGAAGAAATAGTCCTATGAGCATGAAATTTCAATAAGTGGAAGAAAAGATAGAGAGGGATCGAATAAGCTAGGTTTGAATGGACTGTAAGGCTCAGGTGCCAAGATATTGGCCAAAAAGCTGTAGAGGAGGGGGGATGCGTCCTAACAGATATGGTTTATAACAATAGTTATTACGATCCTCCAAATATCTGTCCCCTGGCACCCAAAAAGTGGTATGTTAAAATATTAGACAACGGTTTGTGCGTGCAATGGTGCCGTGACGGTGTGCGTCACATCCGTGATGGTTTTGCATCACATCCGTGACGGTTTTGCGTCACATGCGTGACGGCATGCACGCGCATCATAAAAATTTACCCTCATCCTTTTTCCCAAACGCGCAATAAGAAGTATAACTTCAAAAATTATAACTTTAAAATAATTTTAAAATGTCAAATATGGGTAAAGGGGCTATGGTCCTGAAAAAATATATCTAGGATGCTCATAGGAAGAACAATCGAATCCAGCTGGTGCAGTCGACCAAGGTGACATAGGATTCGAGTTATTTCTGTGGAAGCCCTGTAGGGGGGGGCCAATTCCACGTAAAGCTCGCGCTAATACTAATATATGGCGGACCTCCAAAAATCAAGTCCCAAGCTCAATTCCTTAGGGGGGTGAAATTTTTTCCAGTCCCAATAGGATTAACGTGGGAGCATGATATTTTAGTGCTTAAGCCCTCTCCATGCCTACACAATGGGAATGAAGCAGATGACTGGATGTGTCTTGACGAGTGGAACAGTTGGTTCAAATCTTATGTTCGAGACTCGAACAGGAGCCAAGATATTGTAAATTTAAAGAAATTTAAAAAGTTTAAAACAATATTAAAAAATGTGGAAAAAATAGTCCTATGAACATGAAATTTCAATAACTGGAAGTGCAGATAGAGAGGGATCGAATGAGCCAGGTTCTAATGGACTGTGAGGCTCGGGTGCCGAGATATTGGCCAAAAGGCTTTAGAGGGGGGATGCGTCTTAACATATATGGTTTATAACAATAGTTATTATGATCCCCCAAATATCTGTCCCATAGCACCAAAAAAGTGGCTTGTTAAAATATTAGACAACGGTGTGCCTGTGCGCATCGGTGTCGTGATGATATGCGCGCGCATCCGTGACGGTGTGCGCACGAATCGTAAAAATTTATCCTCATCATTTTTCCTAACGCCCAAAAAGAAGAATAACTTTCAAAATAAATATACGAATACAAAAGGCTCTTATAATTTGCTACAATTTAATAAATGTGTTTAGGTTCATCGGAATGCGTTCGTAGTAAATACATCTAAAATCATATACCATTGTTATTTAAATAGGTAAACTAATATTTACTCTTATGTTTTATGTACATGAAACACAATTTAAAGATTAATTTACTAATTTTTTTTTTAATTTCCTGTAAGTATGTTTGGTTTAATAACAAAAAAGGTTCACAAACAAATGCATCAGAGAAGCTCCGTAGGCGAAGGACGATCTCTCCCTACTAGTACTGACGTCACAAATAAGTGCAAAGAAAAGGTTCGCAGACACGGGGGGTACAGCTCAGTGGTACAGCATTCGACTGCCAATTGAGAGGTACCCGATTCAAACCAAGGTGCCCCTTCTTCAGGGAAGTGAGGAGAAATATTTTTTTTGAGAATTTCGAAGGCGGGAACGATCTCTCCCGTTCTGTATATTTCTAGACAAAGCATTTTCGTATCCTTTCCCCAAGGAACGCAAAAGCAAGGTTAGCTGACGCGGGGTATAGCTCAGTGGTAAAGTATTTCGACGCAATTTTGAAGGTCCTCGGTTTAAGCCCGGTTTCCCCTTCTTCACGGAAGTGAAAAATATTTCCTGAGAATTTTGAAGGTGGCAAGATTGTCCGTTCTATATATTCTAGACAAACGATTTCGCATCCGGCGTGTGCGCGTGCATCGTAAAAATTCACCCTCATCCTATTTCTCTAACGCCCCAAAAGAAGTATAACTTCAAAAATTGAGTAAATTTATTTATATAATATTTTCCATTACTGCTAGGGAACATAAGAGTTATATCTGTGTACTATTCTACAATAAGTTTTTACCTTTGTTTATAAATGTAATTATTTGAAAATACAAGAAATAATTTTTTATTCATATATTATTGAGTTATAAGAAATCATGCTAGAGAGAGAGAAAGAGAGAAACCAGTATCTAAAATATTTACATTAAAAATATTTTTTGAAATTTTTTTTTCTCAATAAAACTATTTTTATATTATTATATCTGCTATTTCAGAAACAATCACGTTGTATTAATGAGAATAAGTTCAACTTTTTAAATTGATAAAATCTGTTAATCTATAGTTTTAGCTGCTGAACCCAAAAGTATGATCTTAGAAACTTCAGTTATTACAGACTAAAAATATAAAAACAAAGTCTTAAGGCTAAAGCTCCCTAAAAATTTCATTTTTACGGAATTTTTTGCATATTCTAGTGGCCTATATCTTTGCAAAGCTTGCCACGAAATTTCAGATCTGTTATAGCAAATTAGTTTTTAAGATATTTGAAGTTTTATGAGCTATCGTTTTGGTTTCGGTTTTATTTTAAAGCATTTTCCACTCTTAAATTGAATTAATTAAAAATACTTTTGAGCTTTTAGTTTGAAATGTTATTAATTCCAATTTTCATTACTAAAATCATTTCTGCTTGATTACGTTTTGAGTTTTTTGAGTTCTCACAATTAATTAATTAAGATTAATTTCATGGCCAATTTTTTCTTTAAAAATAGTTTATATAACTTAAAAGCTTTATCATTAATTTTTTCCTGTAGAGAAAATGCCACGGCAAATGCGTTCTCAGGTTACTGTGAGAAACAATATTTTGAAGAGATGGAATACTACTGAAAATGATGTATCTAAAAATCAATCCTCTGATGATTCTGCAGTTAGGACTTCCGAATACAAGTATTCTGAATTCAAATGTTGCAGATATAACTGAATATTTCCTTGATGTGCCAAACTACATTGCACTAAACATATTGTAGTACTATATTTTAGTATTTTAAGTCGTCCAACCGGTGTAGTGGTTAGCGATACTGACTGCGGTGCCGTAGGGACTGGGTTCGAATCCCGGAGAAGACATGGATGTTTGTAAATATATAGTGCCTTTGAGGCATGGGGGTACCTCTAAATAGCCGTCGAGCCGCAAGTCCCCCTTGTGTGGTTGGTGGAAGGGAAGAGGTGGGAGGCCCTAACCACCCCAGGGTTTTCTCCCTCTAAATTGGGGTGGAACCGAGCCAAATCGTACTGTCACTTGCATGGTGCTCAAAGCTAAGGCTAACGACAGGAGTAAAAATTCTAGCCCTTAGCCGCGATGAATTCCGCGGGCCTAGATCTGACTTCGTCAGACAGGTGGCATTAGTCACAACAAAACACACACGGTATTTTAAAGTCGTATGACAAGAGCTAAAACGTACTAAACTGCCCCAATTTAAAACTAAAAAAATTAACTTTATGAGCAAATCTGACTATTTTTAGCTTAAGTTAGTATTATTTTTATTTTGTACATAAATGCTATGTGTTTCAAAACTTTTGTGAAAATATTAGGTTAAGATAAAGGTGAATAAATTGACGTCTTAACAAATGTTATCAATATTATGCAAAAATATATTTTGAATTAAAAATATTATTTTTAGTCATATTTAATTAAAATAGTGTTTTAATGCAGAACATACATTGGAAAATAACATGCTAAAAATTAGAGCTTTACGGGTATTACAAGTTTTTGTTTTATGACTTTACAAACTTTAAATGCGTTTTTCTCAGACTTTCAATTTTGAAGATATAAGTGTTTTCTAATCCCTAAGGCTTTTTTCCTGTTCAAGATAGAGCCTTGAATTTTTTTGTATATACTCCCAAACGTATGTTTTATAAAAGTTAGTATGGATGTAGGGCTGAGATCTCTAGATATTTTCTAAAAAATGCTAAAGTTGATATTTTAAAAATTTTCGTGTTTTTTCCAGCTTTTTCTAGAAAAATAATTATTAAAATTCAACAAAGGGAATGGATTTTCAAATCCATACTAATTTTGTTTGCAATGACTTAAAAAACATAAATAACTTAGAATGACTAAAATATTTTAAAAATTGAGTATTTTATAAAAATTTGAAAAAACTTCAAAAATTCCTAATTTTTTAAAATTGTAAAATAATGGCTGGTTAAACTGACTTTTTACTTACAGAATCAGCATAATTATATAATCTAAATATAAAACACTATTTATTTTTATTGTACATGTCTCCAAAAAGAATTTTTGATAAAGGGTACCACTTAATGTATTAATTTTTACTCACTAAAATGCATATGTACTTTTCCCATTTATGTAGTAATATTGGATTTAGGTTGTTTGTATAGATTTAGAATTTAATATAAGCATTAATTTATGATCTTATAAATTTAAAACTAGGTATATAACTACATTCGTGTACTATGATTATTGCCAAATCGTTTATGTAATGCTTACTATCTTCTGAGTGAAATCCGTGTAATAATAGTCGGAAGTATAACCTCCAAAATTACTCTCTGATGATTCCGTAATTGAAAGAAATTTTCCTTAGCACTTTTCTGTAACCGATAGTAATTCTAAATGGTATAATGCATTTAGAACAGTATTTCTTCATTTATACATTAGTAATCTATAACATATTCGATAACTTGTATGGGAAAACTCTAGTATTCGCTACTACCCAGTTTATGTAGATTTCGAGTGAGTGAGTGAGTGGATATTAACGTCGCACTGTTCAGCTACACGAGGGCTTTTGGTGACGGACCACGTCATTTTGAACCATGGTCAAGTGACGTGGACGACACCTGAGCTGGCACCCCTCTTAACTACCACACCAACGGGAGGACGTTTGAGTTTTCGACAGATTTAACGTGCATCGCAGTCCTACACGGTGGGTCTTTCGTGGTACTGGGCTCGAACTCATGACATACCTGCCATGATCCGATACCTTGACCATTGGTAGATTGAATTTCATGTAGATTTTGAAAGAATCTAGAAAAACGGAACAAAAATATTTACAATAGTTTTAGGAAGTTGAAGCCCAGTGGCTGAGTAGTAGTGTATCGTGTTTCCACGCCATAGATCCGGGATTCAAATCCTGGGCTGCGCAAGATCAACTCAGCCTTTCGTCCCTTCAGCGGGCCTATATATGAGTACCAGGCTTGCTTGGGAATTGAACAATGTGGATTGCACTTCAGATTGACCACTTGACCTAAACATCTGCACATGCACTCCAGCGCCTAAGATCATATAAGATGAGATAGACACAATAGGCCTTGACCCTCATGGGCTGTTGCGCCACTGAATTTAATTAGGAAGTTGGATCATTTATTATATTTTGCAGCATCTTCAATGATTTGAATAAAAGGTAATAATGGAATGCTTCTTCATATGCGAGAAATAAAGAGTATTTTTTAATTCACTATGTTTACTACATTGTTATGTAAATATTTAGATACAATCACAATGCAGATTATTTTATAATATTTTTTTTACAATTTATTCGGTTATTTTATTAAATAATATTTGTAAAGTTTTTTCATAAAATTCAAGGCAACATTTTTACATTTGTTTTTACCTTGTTGTTTAAGGAATGATTTATGAGTAATTTCATTAAACAGGGCTCTGCTTATATCATACATTCGAAGTTATTCTCACATAAATTAAGTATAGAACTTTTTTTGTTATCTGTTAGAAAATTGTAATTTTGATAAAACTTATATATATTTCTGTAAGGTCTCCGGATCTAAATTTTGGCAAGTGGAACGATCCTGTATGTGCTGTCAAGAAATGGGAGAAAGGGAAGCCAGCATTGGAATCTTCTGCCCGAAAGCTTCTCCGAGGTTCAGGAAGATAGTGACTCGCGCCCCTGTGGAATGCATGTGCCGCCCTTGTACAGCTGTCGATGAGTCTGCTATACAGCCCCAAGAGCTGCAATTACTGGTGGCAGAACCGCAGAACGACTTCAGCAAGGGTATGCCTCAAATGGAAGATTTCCATATGATCAATGAACTGAAATCAGGAAAAGAGATACCTGTGGTGTAAAAACCTTAACAGAAAATGTATACAAAATCTTTAAATACACAAGAAAGCTTTAGTTATTTATTTATAAATTATTCTTATTATTTTGAAAAATGAGTTTTGATTATTTGCAGAGTAGTTTCTATGTGCACTAATGCACTGTGTTGAACGTATATGCTTATTTGATACTCCTTCAATTGTAGCGTTTTTTGAAAGCGTGACACAGCAACTTTTTAATATAGTGCTTATAATAATAAGTAACATATATTATGGGCATAACAATAAGGAGATAATAGGATTTAAAAGGAAATATTCAGTGACTCTTAAAATTCAGTCTGAGAAATTTACATGTACATGTTAAGCTCCATAGGCAATAAATGTGAATTAAGGATATACACGGCCTCGTATAAATTTTGGTAACAACGCATCACGTTGAATTGGATCGGGCCAGCAGTTGCTAGGTTTTCAGAAAACCGTTAACATGACAAAAATCCTTTAATAAGTAATTTAAACATCTAAAAATATTCCCATTATGTTAGAAGGTCTTTTTCCTTTTGTTTTTGAGAGAAAATAAATTTGTATTTTTTATTTATTGCATACGAAATGCAAAGCAAAGATAAAAAATGAAACTTTGATTTTGTTTTCCCATTAAAATAATTTTCTATCTTGAATGCAGTGTTATTCAATTGTAACTTTTTGCTATCTATGAACTTTGATATATTTTTCAAGTAGACCACATTTCTTGTTCAATATTGAATTACTTTTTTTGTAAATTTGGAACTGAAATACAATAAATATACTTGTGATTTCTAAATTTTCCCAGAAAAGCACTATGCTATGCAATGCTGTTTTTTTTAACCATAAATGTTTTCTTTAAGAATGAACATCAACTTTAATATAATATGTAATAATCTGAATCTGATAAGCTATTAAATATAATTAAAACTAGCCTAAAATATTTGTTCTGTATTTTTGAATATCATCCTTCAAATGTATAAAATAGAACTATAAAAAATTAACAGTTTGAAAACAATTTAAGAATAGCTGTTAAAACTAATAAACTGTATTTTTTCAAATGAAAAAATAAACAATTTGCCTAATTTGTTAGAAAAATGGCTGTTATTTGATAAATAATAATGCCTGTATTACCATTCATGCATTGTATTACACTCCCAGTAATTTTTCTAACAAACTTTAAAATTATATAAATAACCGGGAAAAGTTTAGTTCAGTCTAATCTTCGGTTAGCATTACTAGGAAAAAATGTGTTAAGGTTTGTCCAAATTGCGTCCATCCAATTAGATCTGTGTAAGATACTAATGAAAATTACGGTTAAAGATTAAACATGGTTTATTTTTCATGAAAATAATATTTTATTTTCAAAATATTTAAGTTATCAATAGAAACTTAAAATGGCACTAAAAAAGTTCATAAATTTGCACAAATGTTTCAGAAATATAATGTTCGATTTATGAAATTACTAAGTTTAAATTTACTGTTTTTAAAAGTTTTAAAATTTTGATCTCACAAAAATGTATAATATATAATTCATTAAATCTGTTTGCATTCTTGATTCAGTTTCTTTTTTAAAATATGTGATATGTTTTAATTTTTATTTGGCAAATATTATACAATGAAAAATGTTCAAATCAAATAACTCAAAAATAACTTGAAAAAATCATATTGTTCAATGAAGATCACTTTTATCTTGGTATTTATCAAATTAAAACGTATAATTTTGTTGAATTTAGAAAATTACTGACAAATTAAGCAAATTTAAAGACGTAAGAAAGAAAACGGTTGATATTTATGATCACAACTATTGCTTATCATTGATGGAGTTTATTGTGATGCTTCAAATGATTTTAAAAAATATCTAATTATAATATTAAAAATGTATTAAAATATAATTTCTTAAAATAAAAGTGTAAAGGTGTCTTTTATGTAAAATATCCTTTTTTTTCTAAACTTTTATCACATTTCGGCACTTGTTAAATATAATTACATGATTAATAAATATTTATAACTATAATAAGGGTAAAGAATTTTTTATAGGTCAGAGTTTAATATTTAAATTTATAGAAAAATGAAAAAAAGAATTGAAAAATATGTACAAAATGTGATTTATTGCAATCAATAATTATAATTTCTTTATTGTATATTTCTGTACCGTTAATAATTTATGGCGAATTCTGATACTACGACTAAGGTTTTCGAAATAAATGCTGGTATATTGAATATAATTACACAATTTTCCTAGTCAAATTATTTAAAAAATATATTTTAATGCACACATATATATTTTCTACTATTTACTGTCATTTTTTATTTTTATATTTGTAGTTCTGACTTGGCTAAAATAAAAAGTTGTTGCTTGTACTTTTTTTATTTATTATCCATAATTTTCCTGCTTATTATAACAAAAAAATTAGCTGATGTAACATTATTCCTAAAATTTGATCGTTGTTTTATCTATAATTTTGAATAATGTCTGATAATTATAATTGTTCTCAATTTAAAAATGCTTGAATGAACTCTTAACAATTTCTGCTCAACTAACCCTAAGGAAGCAAAAATTAGTAATAATAATAATAAAAACAGTAAGTTTAAAAAAGAAAGAAGGACATTTTGGCATAAAGAAGAAAGAAAATAGTGAAATACGTTTAATGGCAAAAGAAAGAAAATCAAATCTAAATAGATTGCAATGGGTTTCATTTTCAAAAATATTTGCAAGAATAAGAAATGATCAAATATTTTCTTTTCTCTGAAATTATATCACATTTATTTAGTTAATTACTTTTATTTCTGATTTTAAATATTCATGGACAAATATTTTAAATAATAATTATAAAAACTAAACAATTGCAGTATATAAAACCATGCCAGTAGAAACTTAAATTTTAAAATAGTTTTTTCTCTATAGCAAATTTTAATTACATTTTTATTTATTGAAATATTTTCTATGCAGCTTCTATATTTCTCTTAATGTAAATGAAAAGTATTAGAGAGTGTCAGTATATGAGAAAACATTTAAATATCTACTTATTTGATGACAAGGGTACTGTTAGCAATCGAAAAAAACAATTACCCTAAAGTTAATTTGAAATTTGAATCAAGTCACCTTGCTGAAATTAGAAATACAAAGGAGACAGATAATTTTGTAAATATTGAGATAAATGTTCAACAAATTTTTAACATTTATCTACATCATTGTATTTCAACGAGTTTTTGAATTTATCCTGAAGGTTTCTAATATAACAACGGTTTTTTTATTTCTTATAAGCAGCTAAGGGATTAAACGGCTTTCATATGTAGGAAAGGCTCACGCAATTAATAAAGCAGACTTTTACGAAGTAAACAAAAATTTTATTCTAGAACTTTGGGATAAATGCAGCAGATTTCCTTTTAACAGGAAACAATCAACACATAAATAAATCCAAAATAAAATAATTTAAATCCATAATCACATGAGGCGAATAAAAAGCAAAGTCCCTTTTTAACTATAACACTGACCATAGCTATTCCGTATTGTTTTTATATAAACTATGAAATCATTCTAGAGGATTCTATAGGCATTTTTCAATGAATCATCCTAGAATTGTTGTGGGGCTGCGGTAGTCCAGTGGTAAAGGTATCGGATCATGGCAGGCGTATCATGAGTTCAAACCCAGTACCACTAAAGACCCTTCGTGTAGGGAAGTGATGCACGTTAAATCTGTCGAAAGCTCAAACGTCCTCCCGTTGGTGTGGTGTGGTAGTTAGGAGAGGGGGTACCAGCTCAGGTGTCGTCCACGTTACTTGACCATGGCTCAAAATTACGAGGACCGTCGCCAAAAGCCCTCGTGTAGCTAAACAGTGAGACGTTAATATTCACTCACCCTAGAATTATGGTCAAACTTTTTCAATTCAAAGGTGTTTTCGGGACTTCTCTAAGACTTTATCTTAAAATAGTATTTAAATTAGATTTTTTCATGTTATAGATACTTTATGAAAGTACTATATTAAAGGCATTGTATATTTGTTATTAAGGTATCCGACTACGTTCGGAACCGTGATTTTAAAAAGGCGTATAAATGGATAATTTTTATGATATTTAATGTCACTTATATTAGAATACATGTATAAAATTGTTTTAAGGACATTTTGACAAAAAAATTTATTTAAATACAATATTTCGGCAAAAAATTAACTTACAATAACCTTTTTTCAAAATGTTCTCCTTTTGTGAAAAAATGCTTCTATCATAAAAATATTTTGCCTGTATATAGATCAGATCTCTGTACAGAGGCTCAACTAGAATTTTTGAAATATATAACTTAGAAGTGGGTTTATCCATATTTTATGACACAACAGAGGGGAGAAATTTTAAGAAAAAAACGCCGATAATTACTTCAAATAGTTGTAACTCTGAAAGATGATGCGAATTTTTCAAAAAACATAGTTGATCCTCTGTACAAAGGTCTGAGCTACAGACAGGCAAAATATTATTATAACAGAAGCATTTTTCACAAAAGGAGAACATTTTGAAAAAAGGTTATTCTAAGTTAAATTTTTGCCGAAATATTGTATTTAAATAATTTGTTTTTGTCAAAATGTCCTTAAAACAATTCTATACATGTGTTCTAATCTAAGTGACACTAAATATCACGAAAATTATCCATTTATGCACCTTTTTAAAATCACGGTTCCGAACGTATTCGGATACCTTAAAAGAGTTTGATGTAATTTGCTGTAGTCTACTCATTAAAAATATTAATTTGTGATCTAAGTTTAACCTACTCATACATTATATTTAGTAACTAGGATATCTGTGCATGCTTTTTTTTACACAAACTTTTGAAGTCTAGGTCTATTGAAATTATCCGCAGTCTAATTTCAAGTTCTGCGCTTAATTTGTTTTTATATCCACTCACGTTGAGAAATATTTTTCACTTAAATAAATTGTTCTGATTGGTATTAAAATGTTTATAGCTGTGTGAAAAATCCTTTGCATTCTCCATGAATTTACAAACGAAAATTTAGAAGCTTGTTCTTGCTTAAATTTAGAGTTTAACCTAGACTCTGTTGATATGCCGCTAAATTGTTCCCTTTCTTTCATTATAGATGGGTTTTTTTTAAGAAATAAAAAAGGTACAGTTTCCGTTAGAACTATTTAGTTTTGCAAAACATTGTGCTAACGAGTGTAAAATTATTTCGTGGTACCTAGTATTGCAAACAATAGCATAAGTCCCAATTTTAGATAGTACATATACAGGAGAAAAAAATACATCTTAATGTTCTTTTATTATCTAAGAAATAATGTTTAAAAAGTATCACAAAATAAAGTTAATATGTATAAATAAAATTTTAAATTTTTTTATGACTGAGATGAGCATTAGATATTTGTGGTTATACAAATTTCATATAGAGCGTGAATTCATTTTGCTTACACTTTTTTTTATTTTGATTCGTGGAACCCTTGATATGCTTAGCTGAACCCCAGAGTTCCGTGGAACACCGTTTGAAGACCATTGCCCTAGACCAAGGATGGCGAACCAGTGGCACGCGTGCCATTGATGGCAGGTGACACAATATTTTTGGTACGCCAGTGATCATAATGGAAGTTCACTAAGAAGTATTACGAACAAACACGAGTGGTCGGGGAGAACACTCATTTGTTATTATCTTGCCTTAGTTACATCGTAGACTACAATTGCTTATGATGTAAAGATTTGTCTACGCATAGCATAGTTAATTTCATTTACAATTTTAAAGTTTATCTGTGTTATATTTACGATTTTTAACGGCGACAAAGTAGTGTGTGTTTATGTTCTGGAATAGTGGTATGCAGAACATCGTCGGTAAAACAGTATTTTGAAAGAAATCGTAAAACCTATTGTCAAAAAAAGAGAACCACAACAAAAATAATTAATTGTTTTGAAACCGTTTGGCAGATGACTCCAATTCAGCATGTGTTCTACAAAAATAACATCTTACAATCCTAATATAAGTTATTTGTCCACACACACAATCTGCAACAACAAAAATCAACTAATTTTACTTTAATTTGAATTACACATATAACTAAAGCATTTATAACTATACAGTGTTATTTTTTCGTAGTAAATAGAATTTTTGTTGTTAAGTGTTTTATTTTTTCCCCCAAAATCACAAGTCAAAATTTTTTGACGACACGTTTATACTTCATTAAACACTTCTTTCCCCGCGCGGTCATTTTTTCACCCTCCACCAAACCTTCCACGTAAGCCTGTGCTCCGCAACCTTTTTATCGCCGCGGACCGGTCAACGTTTGTTAATTTTACCGCGGCCCGAGGGGGAGGATGTTGATTGATTATATTTTAGACTGTTTTGATTTAATAATTTTAATTTAATTGTATTTAATCGTGACTTCTGAATAAAAATAGCTCACCCCAAAAAAAGAAAATAAAAATGATTTTAACAAGGAATATTAAGTGATTTTCATGTAGCCCAAACCTAAGAAAAAAAAAACCACAGTAAATAAAAAAGAAATAATTTAATATTTTTGTGTGGACCGGTGTATTTGATCCACGGACCGGGGGTTGCGGAACACTGACGTAAGCGACTTGGCTTGCCGAATCGCATGGTGATTGGTGCAGGATAGTCCCTACGGGGGCTCTTTAAATTTTAAAGTTTTATTCTCATTTTGTTCATTAAATTATTCTAAAGTTTTTATATTCTTCCCTCTAAAATTTTATAGTTATTCAATGTAGATTTTCTATTCCAAGCACTATAAACTTAATTCTATTATTTTAAATTCTTAATTAATTAATACTTAATAATGCAGTTCTGGGCTAAGGCAAAGCTGAAGCAAAGCTCACTCATAAAGTGAAAAAGATAGGAGGTGAAGTTTCCTTCGAGAAACAGGTACTCCGACAACCCATTTTACGTATAAACACATTCTTCAGAAAAAAAATGGCCCGTTGATCCATAAAGGTTCGCCACCCCTGCCCTAGACCATTACAGATTTCACTCATGACATCTACTTTTGTGGCCAATTTCAGTGAGTTGGTGACATTTGATGACCAAACATTTCGTAAAGTCTGTCACCAAGGTGTATTCATCATGCCTGCATATTTAGCGTTATTGATATAAGAATATTGTCTTAATATTGAAATAAGAATGATGTCTAAATATTCATTTGCAATATGATAAATGAAAATATGGAATATATATATAAATGAAAAACTACGTGAAGAAGACATATAAAAAGTAAATGTTTATTTTATAGCAAATGTAATATAATCAAAGAGTGACTTCTAATATAATTAGTAAAATTGAAATTAACCATTATATATAATAGACTATTTAAGTACATATAAATATTACTTAATCCTGTTATTTCTGTTTGAAAACTTTAAGTATTATGGTAGTGACTTGTCTGTTATTTTTAGTGTCTTTTGTGTTTAAGTTAACATCATCGGATAATATATACACACCAGTAGCGCACACAGAAATTTTTCAAGTAGGGTCGAAAGTTCACCATTCTTGTATTTTGCTCCTTTTGATTTTATCGGTTTTGGGAACAAAACACAGTAAAAAACTAATTATTGAATAAATAATTAGCATTAATTAATAAAATTAATCATTAATAACAAACACTTAATTAAATTTTACGTATTATATACTTAGAATTATAATCAATAAAAAAAATCGATGGTTTGGGGGTCCGGACCTCAGGACCCCCCCTTGTGTGCGCCACTGATACACACACATTTATTAATCTCGAGAACGGCAAGAACCTCTGTTGTTCATAGCCTCGGAGTAACTACTCGAAACTCAACCAGTAGGGTTGCCATATACAATATAAAATATATACAAAGAAATGCTACAAAGCCAGCCGCCACAGTATTTTCAGTTAAATTCAACGTTTATTACCCTACATTTTTATTACTAAATATAAAATGGGATGGGGAGGGTAAGAATTTCTATTTTTTTTCTCTTTAAGATCAGTCGATTTATTTTAATACAATATTACCAAAGAGAAAGGTATGAAGAATTTGGAAGTGAGATTATTTTCCTTTAAAAAATGATTTTCAGTATGAATGTTTTAAAGTTTAGGGATTTAATTAAGGAAAATTAGATCTTGTCACAAATAAGAGTAAAAATTAATTACGAATCAAATATTTAAATTAAACTGCATGCTCAGAGAACATTAAAAACTTCAAAATAATTGGCAGATTCTTATTTCTTGTGGTTTAATCAAATTCAAATTTTAAATTTGATAAATAATTTTATGAAGGCATTATAATCATTTAATAAATTTGACGGGTTTGATGGAGAGAATATAGTTTCCTTCAAATCTGATAGATGGCGACACGTATCTTGTTTTAAAAGGAATTTTCGTGAGTTTTATTCAATTTTTTTCTTCTTGCGATGCCAATAGGATGTATTGATGCAAACGCGAAACAAAGGATATTTGAATTCTAAGTGTTTTTAAAAGTTCTCCTGCTTCCTTTTTCTGTTGACTACTGATCGTCTATGTGATCACCAAATAATTAAATTTCTTTAATGATAATTTTTTTTAATTATCCAACGAATATTTACATTTTAAGAAAAGATGGAAGTCCAAGAGTTTTTAAACTCTTCGCAATGGATTCAGTCGGGTTCACGAAAATTCTTGTACCTGAGTTATTTTACGCTGAATTGATTTTGGAATAAAATTACTTAGAAAGAACATTATCGTATTAGTTTATATTTACCAAATTATATTGAGATATATGGTCTTTATCGTGAGCACACATCTTTTTCATGCTAAAATAAATGTAATTTAGAACATAACATGCGATGCATATTTGATTTTTCAAATTGGAATAATATATGAGAAAATGAAATAAAAAGAGAAACAGAAGCAATTTCATCAAAGAGAATAGTTTCGAATTTCGTTGGATTTTACATATTATCAAATTTTAGTATGTTATGATTACCTGTGGTAACAAATTAGTTATAAAAAAAATAATCAGTAATTTCTTATACACTCTACACTGATTGATAATATTTTTCAATAAATAAATGAAAAGTCTTGATTGTTGGATTGTTTATTCATGTCACTCTAGAACCAAAGCTAGGATTTCCTAATATCCTATCCTAATATATATTATAAACGCGAAAGTTTGTGAGGATGTTTGGCCGTCTTTCACGCAAAAACAACGGAATGGATTTTAATGAAACTGTACAATAATATAGCTTATACATCAGAATAACACATAGGCTATAATTTATAAAGATATTGTGTGAAGTTTCCAAAATATAACGATAATTTTCAAAAAAGTAAGAAAAAATTCTACCATCTGCAAAAAAGCCCGTGACAGCATACATCTGTCTTTTTTGTGTGAAGCAAACCTTTCAATTTTGCTTTGTCTACGCCATGCCTCAGTGCGAGGTCGCTTTTAATTTATTCCGTTCATCAGTGTAATCACTATTTTTTTAATTTTATAACAAAACTAGATTTCGTAGGGAGAGGTGGTGGGCAAGATTTTAACATAAAATAAATACAACAAAAAGTAATATTAATGTATTACACTTCCAGATATACAAATAATTACACTATTTTAAACGCGTTCATTGCACAAAATTTATGACAATGACAGCGGAAGAAAAACTATGAAATTAAAATAAAATTTCAATGTTTTTATCAGATATTTTTTTTTTTTGAATGTTTTTTACAGTACATGTAAATATATATCTAGGCTTTCCCTCATAATAGAAATGGATTTTAATTATATATATATATATATATGTGTGTGTGTGTTTTAAAAGGATTATTTCTATTATTTCATTATTAAATTAATTATTTGCTAATTAAAAAGTACATCCTCTATTATTTTGAATAAAAATACATTTCAGAAACATTTTTAAGCTAACTATATGTAACGATTGACTGATTCATGAAAAAATCTGAAATTTATTTTATTATTTTAATTTCTTAGAAACTAACTATTATTAAAAAAATGATGAGAAAGTTTTTTGTTTTACTCTTAGCATCAGAATCGTTTTCTTTTTATTGCTTCACATTAATAATTTTTTAACTAACGCAATATTGTTTTTTATAAGTCCTACATCGAAATTTGAAGCTATATCTTATCTGTGAGGGGGAGGGAAAGAGGGAACACACAATAATTTTACACTAAAAAACCGTGTTATATAAGGGTAAGACAGAGGGAAAAGAAACCTGTCTTAAATCGAAAATATGTGGAACAAATTTCGAGAAAGGGAAATTTAATGAAAAAGTTTTAGAAATCACTCACACACACATTACGCGAGTACAAACACACACACATAATTGCTGGCGTCATGAGGGAAAGAGAAAGCCCATGCAACGCCGGGCCATGCAGCTATTATCTTTATAAATTATAGCCTATGCTATAAATCATAGCCTATGTGTTATTCTGATATATAAGCTATATTACTGTAAAGTTTCATTAAAATCCACTCAGTTGTTTTTGCGTGAAAGACGACCAAACATCCTCACAAACTTTCGCGTTTATAATATATATATTAGGATTCACTAGCAAAAAAGTGGCGTTATTCCATATATTGCCATGCAAAATTGTACTTCATATAAATACACACACATATACGCATATATAAGGGGAAAGATTAAATAAATCTTTTCTATGAGCTTACACTTAAGCACTGCAAATTTCTTGCCTAAAGGATTATGTCGAAAACTTATAGCGGATGCCCTCGGCCGTGTTAACAGAAAAATAAAGGAAGTAAGAATTGAAGAGAGTATATTAATGGCTCTTCTATCTTCATGTAAAAGGGAGCTACAGTAACTTGTGGCTTTTATTAGGGTCACTTGTAATCAAAAAACTTCTTTTAATCCTACTTTTAAGAAATAAACAGGGAAAGCAATATTTTCTAGAAAAAATAATAAAATTTAACATAAAATATAAAGAAAGCTTATAACATTTATTATGCAAGAATGTGATATTGATTAAATTTGAATACTAAAAGATTTGATGAATCGGATAATGCTCAAAAATCAAAGTACAAAAGATTTACCGTAAAATCCGGCGTATAACGCTCACTTTTAACACAAAAATAAAATTGAAGTTTATGGGTGCGCGTTATACGCCAGGTATATAAAAATGATAGCTTCAAAAATAAAATTAAAAAAAAAAAGAAAGAAATGCTCATAAAAAAAAAATTAGACTTCTATAAAGATTGGAATACTGTTTATTTAAAAGAAATGTCATAAGTTATAAACTTATAAACTTTAAAAAAAAGGTTGTTTTTCTAGAAATATGCTGTTTTTTCAAAATCCTGGGGTAATACTTCGAATAAATGGCTTTAAAACATAATAGCATTGCTAACGTACATTGCTGGTTCCTTCGTAAAGAAGGGGGTGCGCGTTATACGGCGAATATACCATAAAATTAAAAAATGCAGCTTGAAAGTATAGTTGCGTGTTATACGCCGGATTTTACGGTAATCTAATACTAAGAAAAAATAAAATTAAAAAAAAAAGACACAAAAAGTTTTTCCAAAATTTTTCCTTCCAGGTAAAAGTCATTTTAATAGTAGTACTCCACTAGAAGGAAAAATCTACTAGAAATGTGTGAACTGTCTTACTACATTCCAATTAAATTATAATTCATAAATAAATAATAAATATTTATTTCATTAATTAGCTACTTAAATAATACATTTGATTCAGTCTAATTGATAACAGAAGTAATAAATTTTAATTAGTTGTCCGATACTTAAAATATTAAATTTTAATTATATGTATTAATAATAAAATAATACAACGGAAGGAAAGTTATACAATTAAATATAGATCATGTAGATGTATTTTTCCGTCTATCAATGAAATAGTAATATTAACAATAGTTCGAAAATCAATTTAGCTTGAATAGTATAATTTATCTCTTAGTGACAATGGTAATGGCATATTTTATTTTATATCGAATGTTACACTACTTAATTAAACCGAGACAGTATATATTTTTTAAAAAAAATTCCGTGTTTCCTTGTAAGTACAAATCTTGAATTTAAATCCTGACGATATGTTTATCATTTTCAAATACGAATAGAAAATATAACAATGATGCATATATTCTGAAAACAAAGAGCGCTTGTACTAAATTACAAATTCTATACACTCTTTAGCATCCGAGCAATGAATAACATCTAAAGAAGAGAATTTTAACTTTGCTCACACAAGAGTTGCAAAAAAATCTATGACTGAAGGCACGTAGAGGCATTAAATTTTATTGAGCAAGGTTGGTACCTTTTCGAGATTCCGTTGCTAGATATATGAATAAATCTGAATAAGAATATTAACGATACAGGATGCCTTGAAAGAACCAATTCTGCTTGTAACTTGAGTAAATATTCTTAAACATTTAATTGTTCCAACAAGGGAAAAAGTTACTGTGATTTTTCATTTCGAAGTTTACATCTCACATGAATTTTATCCTTTGCAGTTAATTTTTTTGAATGTTTATTCAGTTCACACATTTATATATATATTATCCAGTAGCGTAACAATGAATATTAGGGCCCCTTTGTAAAGCCAGGCTTTGGGCAACAAAGAATTGCAAAACTTTAGCATAACATAGGCTTTGGACCCCTCAGAATCCCAGCCCCTCCCTCCACGATGCGGGGATGAACGTTACGCCACTGATTTTATCGGAAAATATCTACATACAGTTTTTCCGAGTACATTGTAACAATCCATAACATGCTTTTTTAAAGCACCCAAAAAATAAAATATTAAAATCTCTAATTTTTATTTTATTTTCATGAAATTCAATATCATTATTATTTTTTTAATTTCGTATATGACTAATAATTACCTTTTTTTCTTAAGAGAAAAAATATGTATTCAGAATTATTTAAATAAATGAGTTTTTTCCTCCATTTTTCCATGCAATTTAAAATTTTTTGTGATTAAAAATAACGTTTTTATAATTTATGCTTGAATACATGATGGATGGTTTGCCGTATGGGATTTTGAATTGCATTATGAACATCTATGGCAAATTTTTGGAGCTTTGAAGCGTAATCTTTTCTGAAAAAATACTCCCGATATTTTCTTGATTGTAGGATACTTCAAAAAATAAATATATTAACACATAGCCCTATTAGTGGTTTTAGAATATCATGGATTTTTAATAAAGTTTGAGTCTCAAGAATCATTTTGACATAAATAAAATTATTTATCAATTCCATTATGTTAATATTATATTTCTTTCCTTTAATTCTATTGGACCAGATAGGCTTATTGTATAATTCCAATATATGTATAATCTTATTCAAATGATGAGTCCACCTTTTAACACATTTTTTTTATTTTCTTGGATGCCACAGAAGACATAGACACAGAATAGAAGGAATATTACATGATTGATTCTTCAGGCTAATAGAAGAACAAATCTACGATGACTTGAAGCGCCATCTATCCGTTTTACATTTTATTTACTTCAATACACAAGAATTCATTGAGTGGAAATAGAATGTAGTAGGTGTTTTTCAACTGTAAGTTCTATTTCATGTTACACAGAGTAAAAAAATTATTGTTTTTAGGAGTAAGAAATAATGGAGCCTTTATAGTTTTCTATTTTTAATATTTTGTACGTAATATTCTTGTATTTAATCAAAGTGGCTTTTCCGTCAAATATAATAGATGATGCCTTGTGTAGAATTCATAATGAGATTATATATTTATTATGAAAATTCTAAAAGTGCTAATCAACTAATTCGGTCTAATATAAATTAAATTCATAATTTGTTCATAAAAAATTCGTTTGATGCATGATTTAATTTCAAAGGTCTATTTCAGTCTAAAATAAAAGAAATATCTTTTGAGAACAACAACAAAGAACACATAAACTAAACTGAGAAAGAGGCAATATAAAATATAAGTATTTCCTTTCATTATAGTTAACTAAAAATTTTAATGAGAATTTAATGCTTGCACGACTCTACTTTCATATCACAAAATCAGAGGCGTAATTTGTGACTTTCAATTTGATGCGATTCTGATCATTCAGCTGTTAAGCAATTTTTTTGCAGACTCGAAATATTTTTCATATGAGGAAATATTTTTTACCTAAACATGTAGAACCAAAAGCGGAAAGCAGAGAGAGTGCATGCAATTTTCTCTCTTCAAACAATTAAATCTCTCCAGCAATGGCATTCAATAATTTAAGGAAATACCGTGAAATTTATTTTTAGAGTAATCTTTCAGATTTTTACGTAATTCTGTAATTGTCCATAATTCTGGAGATGATTGTCAAATAATGTCCATTACAAAATTAAAGTCGCCCAATCGGTATATTGGTTAGCGACGCTGACTGCAGTAGTCGTAGGGACTGGGTTCAAATCCCAGAGAAGATATGGATATATATAGGGGTAATATATAGACATGGGGTAAATATATAGTGCTTTGTGTGTGTGCGGCATGGGGATACTCTAAATAGCCTTCGAGCCGCAAGTCCTCTCGTGTGGTTGGTGGAAGGGGAAGGAGGTGGGAGGCCCCTGGCCATCCCTAGGGTTTTCACCCTCTAAATTGGGGTGGAACCTAACAAAATAATACTGTCACCCTGCATGGTGCTCAAAACTAAGACTAACGACAGGCGTAAAAATTCTAGCCCTTAGCCGCGATTAATTTCCTGGGCCTCAATCTGACTGCGTCAGGCAGGTGGCGTTCACACACACAAATTTATAAAGTGACACTGAGAATTGTTCCGCTTGCCACATAGGTTTCCAACCCTTACGATAGGGTATAGTTTTCAAGACATCACACAGAAATAACATTTCTATTAAATTTCAATTTGCGTAGTAGAAAGTTTACATTGTGAAACATTGCAACATTGGTGGTTGTTTCCAGTCAAGGGTAAACGAGGCAATGGACGCCTTACGGAAGCTCCACTTTGGTGCAAATGGCATCGAATGGTACGAGTGGACACAGAATGATGCGTAACAGACTGAATCTGTTGTGCTATGGTTCGTAATCTGACTGCGTGGTCCATCACTGTCATGCGCACAATCCGCCTGTCAGTACGGACAGTAATGCAACGAGGTGATGCGATCGGCCCCTTCTGTCGATCGTTTCCTCCAACCTCCATTTATGATACATTCGCATCACAGTTATTTGGTTTCATCCAACTCGCGTTGACCGACTTGTCTGAAGGATAATCCGCAATCCCTATAGGCTTCTATTCCTCCTCGGTCGAATTCAGAAATTTGCTCAAAAGACGCTCGATGTCTTCCACGAGGCATAGGTAAACATCTTACGAGGGGGTACTTTAAATCGCCAATCTGTTCTGTCCATGTATAGTGCTTGCGGGTGGGGCTACGGTTGCCCGTGATGTGTGTCTGTGCTATAATGCCAAAAATTTGCATATTTCATCGCCCCCAATGCATGATGTAAATTTCACGTAGTTTGCATGCTTCTTTCAGGGCGTTGCATTTTGTGTGGTTTCCATTGTATAATTGCTAAATTAAAAGATGCCAATGAACAAAAAATATAAAGACTAAAGTAAAAATTTTAATTTTTGCATTCAACTTTCTACAGTTACATCCTTTTCACATACTTATGTATAATGTATTCAAAACAAATTAAAACTATCTTCCAAAATATTTAAAAGCATAAAAATTTCTTTCTCTTTTTTTACATTATGAATTACACAATAAATGTAAATAATACAATTTTAACAATCTAGTAAAACAGCAAATTTAATTAAATATATTTGTAAGTATTTTATATATTGACTAGCCGCTATTCACGCTTCGCTGGGTATTTCATGATGTTGTATGAATATATATTATATATATACACTGCTGGCCACCGTAAATGCAACACCAAGAAAGACAAGAGATAGCACAACAAAATTTATTTTGTAGATAACATGTTGACCAAGTATTAAATGATTAAATTTATAGACTTCTGTGAAGTGTGGTTCCTGCCAGAATCAGTAACCAGAGTAGCAGCCATTAATGGACATCACCGCTGCCACACGCCTCGGCATCCAAGATACTTTGGATGTGTTCTTGGGGTACAGCAGACCAAGCAGCTTCCACACGTTGCCAAAGTTGATCTGGTGTGGCAGCTGGGGGTGTAATCTGGGTCAATCGTTGAACAACCATGGACCACATGTTTTCTATCGGCGAAAGACCCGGAGAGCGAGAAGGCCAGGGAAGCAATTCAATCTGGTGATTGACGAAGAACCTTTGAACAATGCATGCCACGTGTGGTCGCACATTATCCTGTTGAAATATGGCTGTGGCCAAGCCCTGAAGGTAAGGAAGGACAACTGGCTTCAACACATCGGAGATGTAGCACTGGCTGTTTAAAGTACCGGCAAAAAGTACTAGAGGAGTGCAAGAGTGATATCCACAATACCAACCATACCACAATACCCGGTGCAGGACGAGTGTGGGGATGCATAACACAGCTGTTCAGCATCCTCTCTCCACGGTGTCTCCAGACTCGAATCCGACCATCATGGTGTTGCAGACAGATGCGTGACTCGTCAGTAAAGACAACTTCATTCCATTCTGCCACCCATATCCTTCTTCATCGCATCATTGTCGGCGGAGACGTCTGTGGTTCTGCGTCAAGGGTAGACCAAGCAATGGACTTCTGGCGGACAGACCACTGCTGTAAACGGCGTCGAATGGTACGCGCAGACACTGAATGATGCGTTACCGACTCAATGTGATGTGCTATGATTCGTGATGTGACTGAGCGATCCGTCACTGTCATGCGCACAATTTGCCTATCCTCACCTGAAGTGGTGCACTGAGGTGGATGCGATCGACCACGTCGGTTCGTCGTACCCTCCTGCATCCAACGGTCACATATCCGCATTACAGTTGTTTGGTTTCGTCCAACACGACTACCGATTTACTTTACCTCCCCAATCTCGGTAGGCCACTATCCTTCCTCTATCGAACTCGGATACTTGATCAAAAACTGATTGCTGTTTTCTACGAGACATAATTGATCGTTTTTTGAAAAAAACCACAAGAAAAACACAATTGCCGAACTTAAAATCGTCGAAATCTCCAAGCCTTAAATAGCACTTAGAGGTGGCGCCACAGGCGCGTGTGATGTGTGTCTGCTATGACATTCTAATCATTTTCATATCTCATCTCCGCTAATGCATGTTGTAAATTTCATGTTATTTGCATGCTTCCTTCAGGGTGTTGCATTTACGGTGGCCAGCAGTGTATATATAAATTATTGAGATATCTATAAGTCCTAGCATTAAGAATTCGAATGTATTGAAAAATATACTTATACCTGTAACTCTCCAATCTTGATATAAGAAGGACAGAATTTCTAATTAATAATTTCTAATAATCTCTAAAATTGTAGTGGTATGTTTTTTTGCGTTCTTGTAACCCAAACACCAATTGAATTCCCTCAAAATCAATTTTCTGGTTCTACTCAGCAAAATAAACGCGTGAAAAGTTTCAAATTTAAATCTAATTGTGCAAAAACGGATTTTTTTTATCAATAAGCCTCATCATCCCGTTGAGAGTCGGATTTCAAAAGAACCGTTCTTAGCGGATTTCAATTCAACAAAAGAAACATGCACACCAAATTTTTTTATTATAGGCCTAGTAGTTCGAAAACGGGATTTTTCTGTCAATACGCACCAGTAACTGCCCGCTGCCCCTCAAGAGGCGATTTCTGTAAAATCCATTCTTAGTGGATCTCTATTCAACGAAAAGAAACATGTTTAAAACAAATTTCAAGTATGTGGAGTCTAACAATTCAAAAACATGCTTTTTTTTCTATAACTTCCCTTGATCTATCGCAATCCCCTTGGGTTTCGATTTTCGCAAAACCCTTTGTTAGAGGAACTCTCTATTCCATGAAAGGAACGCGGCTACTTATTTTTAAGCAGGTTGATCTAGTAGTTTAAAAATGGAAATAAAATTATGTCTTTAGACCCTTAATCCTCTTAACACCATTTGGGGGTGATTTTCGTAAAATACATTTTTAGTGGATCTCCACTCCATGAAAGGAACGTGCCTACTAAATTTCAAGTCTGTAGGTCTAATAGTTCAGAAACGGGTACATTTATCTTTTACGTCCCTTGCCTTACAATGCTTTTTGGGAACTTTTTTCCCCAAATCCGTTCTTAGTGGCTTTCTACCCATGAAAGGAACATGCCTACTAAATTTCAAGTCTGTAGGTTTAATAGTTCAGAAACGGGTACATTTATCTTTTACGTCCCTTAAGCCTTTACAATGCTTCTGGGAACGTTTTCGTCAAATCCGTTCTTAGTGGTTTCTACTCCATGAAAGGAACATGCCTACTAAATTTCGAGTCTGTAGGTCTAATAGTTCAGAAACGGGTACATTTATCTTTTACGTCCCTTAAGCCTTTACAATGCTTCTTGGGAACGTTTTTCGCCAAATCCGTTCTTAGTGGCTTTCTACTCCATGAAAGGAACATGCCTACCAAATTTCGAGTCTGTAGGTTCAATAGTTCCTGAGATGTCGTGATGAGTGAGTGAATCTCTTTTCACACCTTTATATATATATAGATAATTATCATTACATGTGATGGACAAATAATATTTAGTTACGTAAATCTAATCATTTTGATAAACATTTTTGAATTATGCAAAATAAAACATAAAAAGTCCGTAACTTTCATTTATAAAAAGAAACTATGCGTTTTCATATAAAAGTTATCCTTTTATAAGGCTTAATAATACAAATAATCAAAATACCATTTAAAGATAGTTATTATCCACGAGTAAAGAGAGAATGTTAATAAAACAACTTTTTCTTTTGAAACAAAATCTACTTTTTTACATCAAAATATTTTCGGTATAGCAAAGAAATTTAAAAACTTCAGAGAACTTTAATGCAAAATATTTATATATATAAAAAATGTGAGTGTGGAATTTAAAAAGGGGTGTAGCTACCGCCGTTTCAGCCGTATCAATGATACGGGGCTACCAAGCTATTGGGGCCCAACATGTGTAAGTGCAACTCATAAAATGTTAACAATAGTCCCATTCACACAAAGCTCCAATTTCCAAAAATGGGCCTGAAGGAATTTTGATACAGGGCCTACTTGGGACTAGCTACGCCACTGGATTTAAGGCTACCAACAAAAATTAGTTTGCTACATAAGTCACTATCAACGTTCTTGAAAGTTTTAATTAATATTAAAGGGAGGTGCTTTATACAGTTAAGAGAATACCTGAAATGTGTATTTCAGTCTTGGTAATCAAAAGAAGTAATTCCTATAAAAGTTGTTCTCGATTAAATTCAGAATATGTCGTGTCTGAAAAGCAGATAACCAAGCAATTTTTTCTGCTTCTGTGCTTAGAAACTTCCATTGAGGAGCAAGGGGACATGGTACGATTTATACAAAAGTCTTCTATTTAATGATTTTTACAACTTTTTTGCTTTTAACCAATGCATATGTATGGATTGCGTTAAACACACAAATTTTGTTCTCAAAACACTACAAAATATACAAACCATTTAATTTTTTAAAGAAAAGTTTTAAATTTATGAAGGATTTTAAAATGCTACTCCTTCTGTGTAATTGACATGCACATATGGAATTTGATTTACAAATACGTCAAGCTATGTGTAACAAAAGTTGGTAAGGGTTTTCTGCTAGCATGTGTGAATGATATAAGTAAAATATACTTTTATTTCTGAATGCTTATTGATAATTTTTTGATAAAGTGTTAATTCTGAATTCAACTATTTTTTAAAAAATAAGTTTTGCTTTAATTCATAAAATGCATACCAACTTTTATTACATGTACTATTAGCAATAGGGGAAAAATCAAAGCATTAGACTTAGCATTTTAAATGAAGATAAATGAGTTTTTCTTTCTCAGATAAATCCATTCGAAGTTTTTATTTGCCATTGGAATGTGGATAAAAACGAACATGAAAATTATCATAACTCTCAGAAGTTTTTTTAACTTAAGAGCTTTCAAGTTTTGTGATATTATAGAAAATTATATAAAGAAAAATTCAGATTAAGAATATTTTATTTGAATTTTTGTCCGATTTTTGTCAATTGTATCTTACGATGTCCCCTAAACCAGTGTTCCCCAACCTTTTTATCGCCGCGGACCGGTTAACGTTGGATAATTTTACCGCGGCCCGCTGAGGAGGAGGACGTTGATTGCTTATATTTTAGACTGTTTTGTTTTAATAATTTTATTTTAATTTTGTATATATAAACTTTCCTTCAGAATAAAATATAGCTGCATCCAAAATGAATATAAAGTGATTTAACAAGGAATATAAAGTTATTTTCATAAAAAAAGTAGCCAAAACCCAAGAAAAATGTGCCGCAGTAAATAAAATAGAAATAATTTAATGTTTCTTGTGCGGACCAGTAGTATTTGATCCACGGACCGGGGTTGGAGACCACTGCCTAAACAACTCAAAAAATTTATATATACTTTGGTATGAGCAAAGTAAAGATCAAAGAAAAACGAGGAGAGAAGACACAACAAAATATTTAAATTATATATGTAAAAAGCAGTTATATTTCTTTTTTCCCTTTTTGACAATCACAACCTCTGCAAAAATAAGATGAAGTGACAGCCGCAGGTCATAGCGAACAAACATCATCGGAAGTCCAAAAAAGACAGGAAAAAGCGGTCAAAGACCTTCAATCTGGCAACTTGTTCGACCAGGTAGATTTTTACGGTTTCACTTTCAAATCTGGTGGGGCATTTGAAGGAACTTTCCGGCAGTTAATGTCAGATAGATACCCACAGGCTTTAATCTGGACTCTACCCTGTGATTTTTCGAAATCATGATGACTTTGCGGTTTTGAGATGGAAGGTCGTCTGCTTTCTTTGCCATTCATTACAGACGAGCAATCGTGACAGCTGCGAGCGTGCTTGCTGAAATAAGGTCCTTCAAAAATCTCGAGTGTTTTTTCAACTTTTAGTAAAATAAATCATAAAAACGTATTCTAGAACATCTCTTGTCAGAGGTTTCTGAATGGTTATACTTCTGTTATGAGACAAATGTATTACGTTAAAAATATTTTTCTTAGAGTAGTTTAATATGTCCTTGTGCCCATAAAAACCAGTTGATCAATCAGTCTGCATGCTGAATGTTATTAAATATTTAAAAAAAGAAAAGTTCAAGCATTTGTTATAACACACACCGGGAAACACACTGTGGAGAATATATATATATATATATATAAAACATGAAAATAAAATTACTAAGTCTGTGAAAATAATTTGGAGAGTTTTTAAATTTAATGATCTGAAAAGCAAAATTTGAAGCAACTTAAGATCTCTTGACGACACTACTTCATAATTTTTAGACATAGTCAAGTGACAAGAATGATATCTGAGATGTGTGTGGATGCTCTCCAAACTTTTTTACGATATCAGCATGAGAACTTTAAGCTTTGACAGATTCATAATGCATAAGCATCACGGACAAAAGCTCTTATTGTAGCCCTGATGTGTATATTACTAGGTGATTAATTTATTAATGTAGATTCTGCATTGAAAAATTTTTATCAGAAATTTCTTCGCTTTCATTCGACTTTTTTGCTACGATTTGGAGAAATCTCATTTAGGAAGAATGCAAAAATAACCTTTAAGAAATTCACAATAAAATTAATTATTTAAGAAAAATAAATAAGAATATGATACAGTTTGCGACATAGCCATCGTTCGATAGCTATGTCGTGGGGTTTCCGCGTAAGTTAGAGGTGTGGGATTCTCTCTCTCTCTCTCTCGGAATGATGAGACATTCTATAATTCTTAATATGACTTTTATTAAGAATTCAACTTAAATTACTTAGATATCGAACAATCTTATATTAAGTGAGAATAAACCACTACACGTAGTCTTAACTAACTCAGATCGCGCAATTAGATATCACTTATCAATATAAATATATTATATCTGCCTAAGCTCGTCTCAATAATATACTAGCGTTCAGAATATAATCCTCCTACCTTGGTAGAATACTCAACGGTTCAATTACCTTCAGGTAGACTGTTGGGCTCGCGTGCAATAGTATGCACCTTGTAGTTATGGCTGGATATCCATGGTGCTTTGGTAGGCCGTCAAATTACACTTCCACCTTTTCCAAACAGAGCTTTCTCTAAATTGCCATCCTTGCTCACTAAACTTTCTATCCTTTTAAAGGTTATCTTATTTGCATCTATGCTTCGTTTCACTTCTTGGATTTGGGTTGGAAAAGTTTTGCCATTAATCGTGGCCGTCAAAGAACATAGAGGTTATGTTAGAAGAAGAACGCGAGAGATGTCACAAGTTGAGTTCCGAAAACCGGTACTCGATAACCCGGTAGTCTGGATAACTCGACCGCACCTTTGAAGGTCGAAAAAACCCCACGTCCGTTCAAGGTCCCTTACGAAATAATGCCAGAAAATGATGACGTTAACGTCACCACACAAACTTCAGAAACATCACACTATGAGGGGCAAAAGGCTGCCGAAACCACCCTTCGGTGTTTTGAACAACAGGATGCGTTGGTAATTGATTTACTGCTCCTTCTTCGTCTTCGTGATGAAGCAGCAAAACGATGAGTGAAGTATGGAAAACAAATGGGCATTGCACATTTCTTTAAAAAAAAGAAACGAGCCTTACACTAGACGCATATGATGTGTAACATCTGACATGTTATCGTGGTAAATATGCAATAGTAACTTAAATCTGAAAAAAATGAATCAAGTATGATTGGAAATAATTTTCTATCGAATAGTTATATCTTTAATGAAAATTTTATTTATTTAACACAAGGACTAATGCAATTTTTTATCAAAAATATTTTTTCTTGTTCAACTTGGGGAACAGCGGATACAATAGACTTGAAAATGGACAAACAGGGATTTCGGTGGCCATATACATTTCTCCGAATCAAACGGTTCAAAAAATTAAAGATTTCCTGCATTTTGTATTTTTACCATGTACTGAGAGAAGATGTGTGTGTGTGTGTGGTTCTGCTCTTTTAAAAACAAACAATCACTCGCTTCCCATTATTTTGAGTGTGATTGGAAATAATTTTCTATCGAATAATTATATCTAATGAAAATTTTATTTAGGAGTTTTAATAGTCGAGAAAACTTTTTTAATCACAATTAAAAATATTATATTGACAGCGACAGGAATTAGCCTCAAAGTATGAAAAAGATACGCACTAAAATATTTATTCGAATAATTCCATATTAATATAGTTCCATATAAATATAATTATTAATATAGTTTACACAGATAAATATAACCTCAGATTTCATACACAACGAGCCCAGAGACTTTATCGTAGGTTTATCCTGAATAAGAATTCGAATCTTTTGAATTACTAACTAAACAATATAAAAAAACTACTAGACTTGGACCACGATGTGAGGGTAGCGACCACGTGCTCTCATTGGTCAAATCAAATAGTGCGCGCTTACGTCACTTCCTGTTACAAACTTTCGTCCCTTTTGACGAAATCACTCCGACAAAATTCAGCAATCGAGAGGAAAGATGTTACAAAAGTAGCCTGGTCTTACAAAGTCGGCTACTTAATTTTCTTTATAGATAGCCTTATGTTTTACAAAGTATTTTTCTAACAAGGGGAAGGCACGACTAAGGAAATTCATTTGGGGACGAGACTTTGTGTAACAGTAGTATTACTATAGGATATTCAAACCCCAATGTAATTCCGCCGAATGGCCAGTCAATTCCGAGAAAACTGCGTTCAAAATTCATACTAAGCTTACATACAAGTTATTTTCTTCCTTATACAACGTCGCCGTCGCACGATCGTCAGCGTATCGGAGTACTATCCAATGGACTGGGGTTTGATTCGCGCGAGCGCCAACTTCGTTTTTACATTTTCCTCTCCAATTTATTTTCAGAATTAAATAATTTTATTTTTTAAAAAAGATTCATTGATTTTTAAATGATATTCTGTATAATTATAGTAACTATTTTACTTTATTAAAACACAAAAACAACTCTAATATATAGTATAACTACAATTACTTCTGTCATTAAAATCAAATTAATTGTATTTTTAAAATTATTTCTTATTTCAAAATGGCCATAAAATTTTACTTCCGTTTTTAACAAAACGATTTTGTTCTAGAGAAAGGCATCTGTTTTTAAAGAGCAGGTGTTTTTCTTTTAAAAACAAAGAATGCTCCAATAAAATGAGAAATCAGTAGGATGACGGATTTTGATTCACAATAAAACCCTTGTTAATTTATTTCTGGTTTTTTAAGAGTTATTATTTTTAATATAAATTTTTTTGGAATATTTTTAATGGAAAGTTTTGAATTAAAAAAAGTATTGTGGTTTTTTGGAAAAATTTTTAACCCTTTTGGGGTTTTTGTTTTTAAAAAAATTTTTAAGGCGTTAACTTTTTTTTATTTTTTTTTAATTTTTTTTTTTTCTTTTAAATTTTACTTTTTTCTTTTTTTAAAATTTTTTTATTATTTTTTAATTTTTTTTTTTTTAATTTAAAAGTAAAAAATTATTTTCTTTAATTTTTATTGTTTTTTTTAAAAAATAAAAATTTTTTTAAATAAAGAAATTATTTAAAAAACGAAAAAAAAAAATTTTAAAAAAATTTTGGGGAAAAAAAAAAAACAAAGTTTGGGGCTCGGGGGGGAAAAACAAACCCGGGCTTTAAAAAAGTTCTCCGTACGCTGACAAACGTCCAAACCCACTTCAAGGGGAAAATAACTTTTTAAAATAATTGTTAATTTCGGCGCTTTTTCTCGGGGAATTTACTTTCATTGGGAATTTCAATGGGGGAATACCCCCCTTTCAATACTACAGTTACAAAAAAGTTTGTCCCCAAAAAAATTTCCCTTAGTCTTCTTTCCTCCTTTAAAAATTTTTTGATCAGGTAAAAGGGGACTGTATCCATGTTTCCCTTAAATTTTTATTTTTTAAAGGGAAAGGTTAAAAGCTCTTTTTCCTTTTTAAAAATTAGGAACATTTCCTTAAACAAAAAAACCGGGTGGGGTTTTTCCCAAATTTCCCTTCCGTAACTGACCTTTTTCAAAGGCCCCCTTTCCTTTTGGATTTTTGGTACTCTTCTGATCCTAAAACCAAACACAAATTTGCATGTTTGCCGGGGAATTAAGCCTTGGGTAATTTTTTTTATTAAATCAAAAAAATCTCCAATCCACAAAATTTTGGCCTTTTTTTTTAAAAAAATTTTTAAAAAGAAGAGATGATAAAAAAAATAATTTATCCCCAAAGTTTTTTAAAAAAAAAATTATCTGAGTAAAGCTTTAACATAATTTGATATGAATTATTTTTTAACTGTATGTGAAAGGGAAAAAATGAAAAAACCAAGACATAAATAAATAAGGGAAATATTCATATTGTATCAAATTTTACTTTAAATATAGGAGCAACAGCATTTTCTTATTCAAAGAGGTTCAATCTATACAAACATTTTACATTTAAAAAAGTTTTTACAACATTTGTGTGTATTTCTTGTCTATACATTTAATATTACAGAAACTTTTATATTTAATTCAAAATATCCACAAAGCATTACTATGACTTATTTTTTCTTGCACCTTATCATATTACATATATTATTCTCCTCCTGAACAAGGTTTCACTGCTGTTGTATGCACTTATAATAATTAAAGTTTTTTTTTACTTTTATGGAATAGTATAACTTTCAATTTGTTGGTCCCATAGAAAAAAGCAATGACAATCAAAGCCTATGTTGGCCTTAATTTCAACGCAAATTTTTAAAATAAAGACTTAAAGCTAGTATAGAGGAAACATAATTCGATAATCTGAAAATTTTGTACATAAAGTTTATATCAAACAAATTTAAGAGACACTAAATTATTTCACGACCAATAAAAAAGACTTCAGTCAAAGTGTGAATCTCCTTTGTGCATCGAGATGTCGCAGGGAAATGATAAGGGCTTTCGTCAAATCCCTAAAGGAGATGATCAAATCACGCAAGATGTTAAAATAACGTCTCTTAGAGGTTTTTTCCCTGTTTGAAGTTTTAATCCCAAACTGTTTTAGTAAAAGTGAAATGAACAGATTTTTAAAAACATGCCATTTTTTTGGTGCTGGGGACTGATTTTTGGGGGATCGTAGTAACTTTTTTATGGTTGGGGTCGTTGGGACCCATCCCCGGTGCATTCCCCCCTTTACGCTTTTTTCCAAATCTCGACCCCCGAGCCTCACATCCATTGGGACCTGGCCATTCGACCCCTTTTAACTCTCTAGTTATTATAATTTCGTGCTCATGGGACTACCCCTTTTTTTAATACTTTTTTTTAAATTTTTCAAAATTTTTTAAATTTATTTAAATCCACAATATCTTTGGGTCCTGTTTAGTTTGGATTGAGATTTAAACCAACAGTTCCACTCGTCGGACCCATCCAGTCATATACTTGCTCCCCATTGTGTAGGCATGGGAGGGGAACACTAAAATATCATGCTCTCATGTTAATCCTATGGGGTCTGAAAAATTTCACTCCCCCAAAGGGAAATTTGGGTTGGGACTTGATTTTTTGGGGGTCCCCCTATTTTTTGTTATGGGAGCAGTGGAATTGGGCCCCCGGTGCCCCTCCCCACATGGAGATTGGCCCCCTTCCCCCTTTAAATCCAATCCTATCAACCTTGGTCGACCGCACAGGCTGGATACGTTGTTTTCCTAGAGCTCTTAAATTGTAATTTTTTTCCAACGCCCCATTACCCCCCCCAAATTTCCCTTTTTTTAAAATTTTTTAAAATTTTAAAATCTTTTAAATTCCATATAGCTCTTAGGATATTTGACATGTATGATTAGGAAATACAAGGACTCCACCTCTCAGGTTTTAAAATAACGTCTCTTCAAGGTCATTTCCATGATGAAAGTAAGTGATTTTTTTAAACCCTGAACTGTTTCAGTGAAGTGATGAAATGCGCTAGTCAGGATTTGCATTGGCAAAATGCTGTCCAGGAGTGTGTGTGGGGTGGTGGTGGGGAACACCTGGGAGGTAACTAGAATCTATTATAATTTTCTTCATCGTCGCCGTTACAATTCCCAGGACCAATTACTAATAACGTTGTCACAACTCATTCTAAGAATTTGTTAAAGAATTTAACAACTTTGAAGATAATCGGAATGAGAAATACGTGAAGTCAGTAGAGCAATTATTGCTATAAGACACGCATCAACGAAACGGAGGCTCTTAAAAGGCCAGTGTGCATATATGCGAGACAAGATAGGTTGATTGCTCAATAATCTGAAGCTGTTCCAATGGCATCCATGTTTACCAAAGGGTAACAGCTTCCTTCATTTAACCTGTGAACTTTCATCAGCTTTAAGATACCAGTCTTTAATCACATCACTTAACATCAACACAATCGTTTGGAATTGTGTTGTGTCCCATCTTCATGGTAACCAATAGGTTGACATCGCGTATATAGTATTCATTTCTTGAGGACGATTTATTCTTGAAGTAGATGACAATAAAATAATGCCAGCTTTCCTTTAAGAGTTGTTTTTTTACATAAACACACATCCATTGGTTCTGGTGTTTCAGTTCAGGGTTGTGAAGTTCTCTCTAGATTTTTCTAATTCATTTTGTATTATATTATTCGTTTCAATCAATTCGATTTATCTTAAATTTTTAAAAAAGTTTATATGTAGTAGGATTTAAAAATTCCCGGACTGAGTCTATAACTTAAAAAATATTACCAATTAAACTGCCGAAACACATCCTCCTTCAAAATGAGACCCTTGAGTAATAATATACTTTTGCCATGGCTTGTAAAGGTCATCAAAACATTTCTGGAATCCATTTTCAGCGATGTCCTTCAATTCAGCTTGTGATGCACTTTTAACTTCATCTGCAGATTGGTCTTCATTCAACATGCGGGAAACGATATGTTGACACACCTTATGCATGTTAAAGTCCTTAGTTAGTATTCATTGACATGTGGCCGAGGATATCTTAACTGTTTCTGCTATTGTTTGAAGCCTGTTCTTAAGTACCGCCTCGTAAACCTTTTCAATGCTTTCAGCGTTGCGGAAGTCTGCGGACGTCCAGAGCATTTGTCGCCTTCGACACTTTACCTGCCTTCTCTGATACGTTGATGCCACTCAAAAGCTTGCATTCGCGATAATGTATCACAGCTTTACACTTGCTTCAAAATTTTGCTCGTCTCCCAGCACTTTACCCAAACAACAAAAATTAATATCCGTTATCTGCTCAACAAATGCAATTTCTTTCAATTGCCAACGACTAAATACATCCGCCTACAAAATTCGACGCCGAGGCGAGCCTCCGACCATATGACTTGGAATAATTTTTTTTTTATAAAAGGGAAGGAATGCAATAACGCAGAAATGTTATTGCAGTCGCTCTACTGCAAAAATTTTCCATGTTATAGGCTCAGTCCGAGAACTTTTGAATCCTACTAGAGCAAATAGGTAAGCAAGATATTTTATAATTTTCTTCATAAGCTTTCTTACATTGAAGTCGATTGGTGTGTTGAGCAGATTAGAAAAGAGATCATAGCTCATATTAAATGGTGATTACTTGAGAGATTCATCAAGTTAAGGACGAGAGAAAGAGACAGATTTACAGTCACTGACAATGATAACGATAAACTTATTTAAAATGGGAGTACACGTTGAGATCTTATATATAGTAGCTGCAACCCGCACAATTTATTTCTTCTAATTATAAATCAAACGTTCTCTATACTTTAATTTTTTTAAAAAAAGTACTGAATTTTGCTATTTTCTCTATTCTAATTTTGGCTCTCTCAAAGTTTTTCTTCAAATTCAAAAACACTGAATTTGAAAAGCATTTGATGAGTAGAAGAATAATCATATTCTAGGTCAGAATTCGTGTCTGAAGCTGGACACTTTAGCGGAAGCATATCACTTTTTAAAATCAACTCAAAACTTTACCGACTCAACGATTTGTAGATGACATCATGTGAGCTTTCTATATTATTCCGTGACACGACATCCAGCGGAAATCTATCGACACAAAAATGTCAGATACCATGTAGTTTATCTGACGCACATTGCTGTGTTGTTAAAAATCTTCCACGGGAGCAACTTCAAGTAACCTTTAGCTATTGAGTATGTGTAAGACATGATACGTAGTCACAGATTTCGACATTACAGAATCACCGAAATTTTGAAGCAAGAAATGAAAAAATTCACAAAATTTATCGCAGAATGAGATCAAATTTATTCCTTCGTATTTACTTAATCATTTACAAACATATATCACATCGGGGAGGAGCTGTCACTGTAATATGCAATGAACAATTATTAGCCTATAAGGCATTTTCGTTGAAACGATCATCTCATTAATGAGTATACGTGTTTTCCGTAACACTGTTTGAGACATTTTTGTATGCTTTTTGTTTGAAAAAAAAAATGTGCTACCCATCATTATTGTAAAAATTTTGGATGATTTATCGATATAATTAAGTTGAAATAGATATTACTTGTGCTTTGTGCAAATGATGAATGCTATTTCATTAGTGAATGGCAGTGGCGATTTAAGCTCATATCGGGCCCTGGGCGCAGAAGATCTACAGACCCCTTGACACTGGAGGATTGAAATTTATAACCAGAAAATATGATTAAATCCAGCTATCCGGGCACTTTTGAGCCCCTCTGGGCCCCTGGGCACCCGCCCCAAGTGCCTAATGAATAAACCGGCACTGGTGAATGTTGTTTGTTACTTGACGTTGAAATTGGTTTTGTTTCATGGAACACCCTTGGAATTTGTTTTAGATTTTATAAGTAAAAATAAATCTCCATGTATATAAATGGGAAAATATTTTTTTTCATTTATTTTAGTCTTCTGTTTTTTATTAATGCTCCTCAATAGACACTGTAGATGTATTTGCAATCCATTTCATGCCAATATCAAAATTTATGAAAAAATTCTTTCCTAACCATACTGAAAATTTCGAGGACTTCTTTGGCAATTCATAACTAATGGACACATAAGTGCCTTAAATTTTACTTAAATCTTATTTTATTTTGATTAGTACCCTATTTTTGTCAATATTTTTTTTTAAATGTTTGATTTTAAGTAATACGTTAATTGGTAGATTAAAATGATTAACTCTTTTTTAATTTAACAATCCTTAAATAGTTTTAAAATAAATTTATCTTGAAAGTAAATATTTATACCCTCCCTCACACAAATGTATTGTTGAAATAAATTGTTACAACACAAGTTATTGCACTTTTCAACGACTAACCTCAAGTTTACAAGAATTTGCTTTATGTTTTAAATAAACTTGCATAAAGTATAAAATAAAGGTTTTATTTTTATTTTTAAAATAATAAAAATGGTACCTCTATTTTATCTTGAAAGTAAATATTTATACCCTCCCTCACAAATGTATCGTTGAAATAAATTGTTACAACAAGATGCTGCACTTTTCAACGATTAACTTCAAGTTTACAAGAATTTACTCTATGTTTTAAATAAACTTGCATAAAGTATAAAAATAAAGGTTTTATTTTTATTTTTAAAATAAAAAATGGTACCTCTATTTTATCTTGAAAGTAAATATTTATACCCTCCCTCACAAATGTATCGTTGAAATAAATTGTTACAAGATGTTGCACTTTTCAACGACTAACCTCAAGTTTACAAGAATTTGCTCTATGTTTTAAATAAACTTGCATAATGTATAAAATAAAGGTTTTATTTTTATTTTTAAAATAATAAAAATGGTACCTCTATTTTATCTTGAAAGTAAATATTTATACCCTCCCTCACAAATGTATCGTTGAAATAAATTGTTACAAGATGTTGCACTTTTCAACGACTAACCTCAAGTTTACAAGAATTTGCTCTATGTTTTAAATAAACTTGCATAAAGTATAAAATAAAGGTTTTATTTTTATTTTTAAAATAATAAAAATGGTACCTCTATTTTATCTTGAAAGTAAATATTTATACCTCCTCACAAATGTATCGTTGAAATAAATTGTTACAAGATGTTGCACTTTTCAACGACTAACCTCAAGTTTACAAGAATTTGCTCTATGTTTTAAATAAACTTGTATAAAGTATAAAATAAAGGTTTTATTTTTATTTTTAAAATAATAAAAATGGTACCTCTATTTTATCTTGAAAGTAAATATTTATACCCTCCCTCACAAATGTATCGTTGAAATAAATTGTTACAAGATGTTGCACTTTTCAACGACTAACCTCAAGTTTACAAGAATTTGCTCTATGTTTTAAATAAACTTGCATAAAATATAAAATAAAGGTTTTATTTTTATTTTTAAAATAATAAAAGTGGTACCTGGCGAAAGAGAGAAAAAAATTGTTTACAATTCGAATGGTGCACCAACCAATCAGATTGACATCATAACACAGGTAGTCACATGCTACGAGATTGAACAAAATTGAATAGCACGATCATTCCCCTCCCCTTACCTGTCATAATTGCTTCTATTCATATTTCTTTATATGACGTCAGATGACTGCGTCACTTCTTTGAATATGCGCAAATAGCCTTCATAAAAGATGATAGTTCAAGTTTTTTTTTCTTGTATTGAGTGATTTGAATTTATAGCCAGTTGTAAAGGGGTTGATGGTTGTATTCTTTAAGATTCTAACTGACAAGAGTATTTGCATAAATGTATTTTTGCATCTGACACATGCGTATGTTTATTAAGGAATTGGTCAAAGTGCATAACCAAAATAAGAGTCATTAAATAGAAAGTGCATTCCTCTCAACTCTTTCATGTATTGAATTTTTGATAAAAATAATGCACTACAGGGAAATAATTACAAATATTTTAGATAGACGTCATAAAACTATAATTATTAAACAAAAGCTGGTACACATTAATAATAGTAAACACTTTTTGAAATAAAAGGTGTCCAAAGTTTTAAAAAAAGGTGGTACATATTTTGTACCACCACGCTTCAAGCAGCTTGATAGTTCTGCATACACGATTTTGTTTCCTCCCTAGGCACAATGGTAGCTTTACCAAGTTATTTTATAGTTGGAAAATAAATAAATACACTTCTTCATATTATAATGTTATTCATTCTACATACTAAAACATTTTCAGTTTTTTTTAATCTAATGGTGTAAGCTTAATTTTAGTTTAGTCCTAATTTACTAAATATTAGTTTTTATTTTAAATATTCAATTCTATACATTATTTTACTTTACCTAGTTTTATTTAGTCAACATGAACTATACACTTAATATAAGTGTATTAGTTGTATTTATTTTTTCCTGAACATAAGCTATAGTTCATTCAGAACATTTGTATTATTTTGTGTGTGTGTATGTACTTATTATTTAATAACTATAATCGTTATTTAAAAAAATGTATTTTACAACAAATCACTCTGGGACAATAAACATGTCCATTATTGCGAAAAAATAAGCGGAATGCATTTTGAATTTGTAAAGAAAATGGTCTTTAATATCGTGGTGATACATTTTTTGGACTCTCATATTTTCATATTAGCAATGCACATGTGAGGTACTAATTATTGTAATATTGACTAATTTAGTTACATAATACATGTACTTACTTGATTTGTATCAAATATCATAAGAATCACCTTCATTTACACTTAAAAATACACACAAACAGTCACTTCCAAAAGTACCATTCAACAGACTACCAACTGATCAAGGAATAAACTGCTGCATAAACCCATTGCACACAATTACCTTCTGACATCTGTTGTAAACTTGATTAACTGTTAGGAGTTGACCCCTGTGATGGTTCAGAGAATGTACCATCTAGCATCAACTTCTGAGGCATTCAAATAAGTGATACGTTTTATGTACCACCACACAATAAACGAATAAGAATTGGTGATACAACATATGTGTACCACCAAGCATGAAAGAGTTAAACCCTTACTTGAAGATGATAAAATATAATTTTAGTTATTAAATGTGTATAGTATTTTCAGATTTTTTATTATTAGAATTAACTGAATATAATTGGTAACATACCATGTTCAAGTGCAACTAAAATTTATGAAATTGAAATAATTTAGTAATATGTTTAAAAAATAACTATTGTTCGAAGAAGCTCATATTTGTAACGAAAAATGTATTTATTAATACATTTCAAATAAAAATTCGAATCAGGGACGTAGCTACCGCCGTATCAATGATATGGGACTTCCAAGCTATAGGGGCCCCAACACAGGTAAGAAAAAATCGTAAAATATTAAGGAGACCCAGAAAGGGCCCCCCAAGAGATTTTTGATACTAGCCCCACTGAGAACTAGCTACGCCAGTGATTCAAAAAAAATTTCTCAGTAAAAATAAAGACAGAGAGTTGGGAAGATACCAAAAATAGTCTCAATCACTAAAATTTGGAATAACTTTATGTAATATATTTTATTTTTGAAATTTATAAAAATGTGACCACTAGAAGAATTATTTTTTCTCTGAAGACATACGAATTTGTATATAGGTTAAAACAAAGAAGAAAAGGGATGAAATCTTTAATGTTTTTGTAGTTGGTAAAACAAATTTGGTTTTGGAAAAACCCATATTTGTTTCAAAATAAGAAAACTCTTCGTGGTTACTTTAAAACGTTTCCACATGTTGAATTGAGTAATCGGCATTGACAAATATTCAACCACAAGATAAAAAAAAAGCAGAATGAAATTTAACCACGTAATAAAATTGGAATTTAAAATATAACAAATGTTTTTGAGAAGCAATTCGAAAGAAGTATTTATTTTTCAACATTTCTTGTTTTAAGACAATCAAAAACAACCCAGCTAAATAGTTAAATCAACTGCTATATTCACATAATATAAAATGCTTTGAATGAAAATAATTATTACGCTAAGCTGACGCAAAAACAGCACTTAACTAAAATACATTTCCGTAATTGATTTGAATAGTACTATGAAATAATTGTTTATAAGCAAAATGTTACCAGGGAGAAACCTTTGAAGATAATTATTTAATAATAAAAAAGTCATCAAAGACGAGATCGTAAACTTGTGAACGAAATAAGTTTAAAGCAAAATGAAAACAAATAAGATTCACATTGAAATATAGATTATTGCTTAATGTAAAAACTTTTTGAAAATTAATGTAATAGAATTCATGAAGATATAAAAATTATGAATAAATTACGATAATAACCAAGCTAATGAAATGGATATAAAGAAGTCTGAATATGCATAATCATTTTTTATTCAATATCATATATAATTGAAAAATATCCATACAGTTTTGATTGGATCATATCGGCAATAAAAAATACGATTAACTGATTGAATATTTAATAATATCACAATTGTGAAACTACCCGAGGGTAGCTGACTGTGAACCACGTGATTTTAAACTACAGTCAAGTGACGAGAACGACATCTTGACGACATTATGGTCACGAACTCTTGGCCGGCGTGTCGCGGGTTCGATTCTTGGTGCTCCAGAACCTCCATGTAGAGAGAGTTGATACACATAAAATATTTAGAGCTCAAAGTACACCCGTGGATGTGGTATGGTACTTTGGAGAAGAGAATACCAGCTCAGGTGTCGTCCTCGCCACTTGACCTATACTCAAAATTGCAAGGTCCGTCACTAAAAACTATCGTGATGTTGTACCGCGCGACGTTAATATAACTCTCACCCTCCCTCACTCACACCATCTGTCCCTTCTCCTCTGTAGGATATGTTAATATACTGGTCGTCCTTCGCCATAATTGTTCCTGAATAACTGTTATTGAAACCTCGTTCTGTCTTTTAAAATATTCTCTAAAAGCGATGTTGTGAAAGATCGATAGACATACTAATTAACAAGTAATATAAAAATATAGTTTTTAAGTCAATTCCTACTTAGATCAACAACGAAAAATTTTATTTTAGCTACTTTTTATTAAATAGTTATAATTAATATAAATATGTATATACATAGGACAGAATCACAACATTAAGTGGTAATTAGTTTTTTTAATTATCATTAAAGTATCGTATTGTGTCCTTTTAATTTCAGTCCAACTGAATGCTTTAACACGTGAGAAAAAAACCTTTTCAAGTTTTCACACAAGTCGCCAAAAGGGTCGCTGAGTCGCCAACGTGGCTGTATTTGTAATTATTTAAATAATTAGTTTTAATCAATTAATTTTTATTAATTATAATTAAATTATTGCATTGTCATCCAAAATGATCCTGTATATAAAATTTCAGCTCAATTCAGCGCTTTAAAATGTATTTTATTAACGATTGAAAATTCCACCAAGATAAATAAATAAATATACAGATATATAAATAAATAAATATATAGACAGTGCGAGCTAATAGTAGGAATTGAAAAATTCCACAAGACAAGTAGACAACGATGTTTAGAATAGGCTGAATAACTGGATATAAACTGCGGAATGGGATAAGTCATCGATGCAAGATGCCTGAACGGACGGTTACATTTTTCCTTTTGAAAGGGGTTGAAATTAAATTTCCACCATCTAACAAATGTCTTGCTTTCGATTCTAAGCCGCACCCGACTTTCAGTGACCTTAACACTGGAAAAACGGTGCGGCTTAGATTAGAGTAAATACGGTAAGTATGTTCTACCATCTGTCGATTCTAATTGGTATTTTGGTCTTTCTTGATCATTCGGTTTTTGTGCTAATTCCTCAGCTTTGTCCTTAATTTTTGCACAGAAGTTCAATGCTCGAGCTAGAGTGTGGCCGCGGTAGCCTATTGGTCAAGGTAACGGACTCGTGGTTGGCGTGTCATGAGTTCGAGCCTGGTACCACTGAAGTCCCGCCGTGTAGGGGCGCGTTGCACTGTGGCTCAAAATTACGAGATCCATCGCCAAGAGCCCTCGAGTAGATAAATAGAGCAACATTAATATTCACTCATTAATATCACAAGGGTTCTCGATCTTGTCATTATTGCACATCCGTCGATAGTATTTACTAAGATGGCGCAATTTACACTGATTTTTGTACATTTCTGGAGGAAAGAAAATATTTATATTAAATGTCGTAAGATATTGCTGCGATATTTCATCCTAATACCTGATTTCGGACATGAAGTTAGTAGTATCTTATTTTAACAAATAAGACTTTAATGCTATTCAAAATTGTTTAGAGATAACAAAAATAAATGCTATAAGAAATTCAATATTTTGTGATGAAAGATATTGAGAGAGAGAGAGAGAGAGAAACAAAATTATTTCCTGGAAAACAAATGAAAATGAAGGCCAAGTACAATTTTCTTAACATCTAATGTTTTTTAACTGGATATTTATGTTTAGGAACTATAAATTAGAATTCCAAAAAGGAAAATATATATTTAACTGTACTAAGTGATTGCAGTTTTACACAGAACACGTTTTCTTCAATTTACTGTTTTCATACACTATTCAAGATATAATCTGTATTTACATATATAACTCTCTTGAGCAATTTTATTAACAATCATTTATATTCACATCACTTTCAAATTTTTACAACGCAACAATAGTTTTTAAGACAAGGAAATAGTAATATTTTTTCTTATAATAAAGATTATTTCAATAGATTATCATTTTAAAATACCGAAAAAAGTTATAATTCTAATACGAAGTATATTTTTCAATTCTCTGCATAATTTAAACATTAGTCGTACTAAAGTGAATTATTTGATGTCAACGAAATAAAAATCCGCAGTGAAAAATAAGAACTACATCAACAAGAATGGAGCTTATTATTATAGTTACTTATTATTTTATTTTCATTAAAAGTAAAATTCAGTTGTTATACCATTATGCATTTTTTTGCTACATAAATTCAAAATAAATTTGATCAAATTATTCAATTAGATATAATATTTTATCACTTATCTAAGTCGTAAAAGTACTTTTCAATGAAAAGAATTCCCCTAAATTCTAAATTCTATATGTTGACATGTTTATTACAAATCAGTAACAGAGATGTTCAAATTAGCAGAAGCTCTGCTGTGTTTCATTTATTGTACCAGTTGCAATGACTCACATTATTAGTATTTGAATTTACCAGGTAATGAAGTAGTTTATAACAATTTGGAGAAAGTATGAAGATGAATAAAAATTATTGGCAGGTGTAAAAGTAAACGACATTTTGATACTCAAAGAAACATTTAATTTTATTTTTACAAAAATGCATTACAATGATAATTTAGCTCTGAAAAAAGTTCAGAAAAAGTTATGCAGCACATCCCAACATCCCACAAAATAAACTTTCATGAATGAAAAAAATGAAAATTAAACAAGTTATACAAATATTTTGTTGAATTCCCTAACAATTCTTGAAAGTAATTAGGAAGCTAAGACTGACAGATTTATTAGACAGTAATAAATGATAATGATTTTCCAGCAACAAAGTATAGCTAATATTAATCTGATTTAACAATTGAAAAAATATCTTCTTATATTCATGAAACATAACAGTAATTGTTGTTTTTCCAGCACATAAGCCAACTAAGACTGAATTTTAATGTACACCTCACCCAAAAAGTGGAGGAAAAGTTATAGAAATTAATTTTGAATTCGATGTCTACATGCTTATTAAGTTGAAATAAAAAAATCCAACTTCTGAATGCATATAAATAACTAAATCAACCTATTTATCGTATTTAAACATTTAAAATTATATACAATACATTTTGTTACATAATTTTGATTTTCAATCAAAAGTTTCATCTATTTGCACGGACTTCTGTTCTCAGAGGCGTTAAAAATTTCTCTAGAGGTCTGAAAATATAAACAATTTTTAAACAGGCATAGTTCTTTTAAATTTAAATTAAATTATTCTAATCTTTTACACATTATTTATAAAAAATGGGGCTTCAGAAAAGTATAAAATGTTTAAAATATAATAATAATTTTGAACATCATAAGTATATGAAAATTCTATAATAAATATTAAGTATTTTTTGCGTTGCGCACGCAATTTTGTAAAATAGTAGCCTCTGATGTAAAAAACTTTATAAAGAATTATAAAATGCATAATACTCTTTAAACTCTACCTAATTTTAGTATTATATATCTTTTGTATTTCAAAATATTTGTAAAATATTGCAATTTTTTAAAATTTTTTTAAAAATGTACTTTTTTATGTATTAAAATATGTAAGTTATTATTCAATTTATATAAAAATAGCTGCAGTGTAATAAGAATAAATTTAACTTTATAAATCAATTTATAGCTAGTAATTAAAGCTTCTATTTTAGAAAATGTCATGCATGACGTAAAACTTAATAAATATTTCTTATAGAAAAGTTTCTTATTTTCATATGTTTATAATTTTTAAAATTATGATTATATTTTAAACGTTTTATACTTTCTGAAGTCCCATTCCTTTATAAATAATGTGTAAAAGATTCGAATTATTTAATTTAAATTTAAAAGAATTATACCTGTTTGAAAATTGTTTATATTTTCAGACCTCTAGAGAAATTTAACTCCCCTGAGACCCCTTAAATAACTCTTTTCATATAAGCTCAAATAAAAAACGAGAAAATAAATGAATAAAAGTGAACGGCATTTCAAAAGTTTTTCATTTTTTTCCCCTTTCTCCCTCTCTCTTTTTGCAGGATAAAGCAATTTGGAATAGCATTTATAATTATCTTACTATTTTTGCTTTGGGGTTCATCGTAAAACTATTCTGTAGTAACAATATATTCTATTACTAAAACTTAAACAAAGAATTAGATATTAACAGATAAATATATTAACAGATATTATATATATATAGATAAAACAATGTTTTATTACTATATTACCACTGTCTTCCATATATTTACGAAGACAAGAATGTTCTTTTCTTAAAAGAAAAAGATTATAAAAACTTCATATACTTACTAATATGAAAAAAAAATTCAACTAAATAAAAATTCATTCAGTAGTTCACATTTTATTCAATAAATTATTAGAAAAGTAGTTATATTTTCGATAGCAAAAGAAGTAGCAGTAATCATTAATTTTTTACCTTTCATAAAAATTGTGATACTTCACTATACAAACATCATAAGGAAAATCAGACTCGTAAATTTAGATTAATGTAAAAATTTTATTTTTTAATAATTTAAGAAATCATATCAAACTAGAATGATGAATTACTAATTCTGAGATATACTTTTAATTATTTTTATACACAAAATTATGTTAAAAAATCCTGAAAGAATCTTGAAAGGACTAATATCAAAAGGTATTTATTAGTTTTATGTAATGGTAGTTATTTTTTTAATATTAAAATTACTTACTTAAAAAATAAAATAATTAAAAAAAATGCAAAAATAAATAAATAAAAACTAAGTGACTGTTGAAAAAAATGAAATGCTCTTTTTTTTTTTTGCAACACAACAAAATTTAACTTACAACAATGAAATTACGTTGCAACTTTCATCAGATAATGTTTCTCACATTGTTGATATAATTTTAACATCTCATCTTTTGAAAGAACAGAAATATTTATTTTGATCAAAAGAAGGTATATTTTGTTTTGTAGATGTGTTCCTTCTTAAATTTTTAATAAAAGGGGGAAAAATACTCCAGATATTCAATTGTAGAATCACACATAAAATTTGTTTTTGAAGATACCAATTTTTTAAACACTGTGCAATCTCATATTTAAACATTATTCTTGCGCAAGAAGGAAATTTTTTAGTTTTACAATTACATTTCTTACAAAGTTTTGTAAAATTTGAAATAAGACCCACATACAAAATTAGAATCGAGATATCTATTAACTTGTTAATTTAAATGGAAAACAGAACCGAATCTTTAAATGGTTGAGAAATATATCTAAACTAAATTAATTTTTAGCATAATTTAAGGTTAGCAATTTTTATCGTGTAGTTTTAAAACATTTAATATGCTTGGGGTAAAAGAAAATTACTTATATATTTCATGGGATAAATTTTCCGTTTATTGGCATGTTTTACTATGAAATCTTTCCTACAAGATATTTATACAATATTCACATTAAGTAGCTAGGATGAATATGTTCGGTGTTGGGCTTTTTCTTGGTTTTTCGGGTTCATTTTCTATTACTTTCTATTTTCTTTCTTTTTAAAATTTTGGCTTTCCTCCTAATTTTAATATTTTCGATTTATGTTAATATTTTTTTCGGTTTACCAGCAAATCATTTTTTTTTTTGACATCATACATTGTAACCTTAATATTTTTAACCCTTTCAGGACAAAGGGAAATATTCCCCTCCATTTTAAAGTAGGCGCTTGTTGTATTTAATTATAACCTGTATGTATATGCATTTTTTTACAAAAAATAAAAAGTATGCCGAGCGCAGTGGCACACAGTGGGCAGTTTTACCAATCTGGCGCACGGAAATAATTTGATGGCTTAAAAGTCTTCATAATAATCTAAAATCATAGTAATTAATGTAAATTAGGTATTCTTTTCTGTTTTTTACTAACAAATAAGGTTAATAGGGTCTTAACTAATTTATGTCAAGTTTGAATTTAATCAAGAATGAATGATAGCTAAGTGGAACTAGTTTTCGAACAAGGATCTAAGCATAATAACAGAAGCAGTAATTTACACGTGGGAGAATATATACAAGAAATAGTGTGGCAAGTTAAGAAAATTAAATTTTAACAGATTAAACCAATATAATCAAACACAACATTATGCATATACAATAAAGGATAATAGATAGTGATTAAAATGACTGGGCACCCTTTGAGCATTTTTTTTTATTTATGTATTTAAAAATTACATTTTAGCATTTCATATAATGTTTATTTAAGAAAATGACACGAGATAAAATTTTTCACATATTATTCATACAATTTTACAACTTCAATTTTTTTTAAGAATTTGGAAATTTTTAAAATTTTACTCTTTTTGTGTTAATTAATTTTTTGATATAAAATTTTTGTAATATTTCTGAGGATGTTTTAAACACCTTTAGAGATCGATTTTACAATACCTTAATTAGTTTTGGAGAAAAAAAATGATAAAATGTTGATATCTATACATATAAATAAAAATGAAGTGACTGTTTGTAATTTGAAATTAACAGATTTTTACTAAATGCATTTAAAAGTATATAAGGTACTTATATGAAAAAATCAATTTTGAAAATTTTTGTCTGTCTGTCTGTCTATCTGTTTGTTCAGGCTAATCTCTGAAACGGCTGGACCAATTTTGACGAAACTTTCACTGGTAGATAACTAATGTTATAAGGAATAACTTAAGCTACTTTTATTAATAGAAAAAAAATTAAATTAAGGTTCCGCAAAAATAAAATTAAAACCAATGAAATGGTGAACAATATCCGTTTCAAATGGGGATATTTATTTCAATCGACAGTGTCAAGGTCATGCATCCCCCTCACCCCCTGCTTTTGGGGCTTCTTTTTCCAAAGTCCTCACCCCATCACGTTCAAAAGGGCACCTCCTTTCCCCCCCTTTAGTTTTTTTCCCCTACTGTTTTTTTGACCTGTTTTGAAATTTACTATTGTTATAAAAAGATGTTCATAAAATTTTAAAATTTTTATATAGAGGGTGTTTGTTAAATTAAATATTTTATATAGAGATTTTCAAAAATTTTAAAATTTATATATTGGGGTTTTTTAAAATTTTAAAATTTTTTATGAGATGTTCATTAAAATTTAATATTTTTAAGGGAGATTGTTAAAAATTAAAAAATTTTTTGGGTTTTAAACATTAACATCAGAAAAATTTTTGACTATTTTTTAAAAAAATTTAACAAGTTTTATTTTGCTGTCAGAAGGAAGGTGTTTTAAAATTTACCCCCAACAAATACGGGCGTTATAAATTAAAAAACTTTTTTTGCTGTTTTATCTACGACTTAAAATTAAGCAAACAAGGGATTTGCTAGATATCAAAAGCTTTTTTTTTAATTTCAATTCCTAAAAATTAACTCATTAAAAAATCCTTTTCCCAGTTTCGTTTAATTTTTCAAATTCCTCGGCGAAAAACGGGTTCCAGCTAATTAAATATGCTAAAATTCAAAACCAAAACTAAAATTTTCCCTTTTAATTTTTTTTAAAAAAAATATTCAATTTACGCAAATGGATCACTAATTTTGTTTTCATTTTATAGCACGGGAAAAATAATTTGGTAAAAAAATTTTAAAAAATTATTTTTGAATTTAAAAACCAAACCAGAAAAAATTTTAAAAATTTATAATTCTGGGAAAAAATAATTATTATAAGCTTAAATAAACATAAAATACCACACTAAAATATTTGCTATATATTTTTTCTTAAAAATATAATAAAATATAATATAAATCTTACTCCTCCGACAACCACGCATAATTCGACATGGAGAAGAACTTTTCATTTCTATGGCACCTCATCCATTTTTTCCCCTACGAGCAGAATTTTTTAACAATTTTTCTAAATTTTAATTGCCTGCTGTTCCTCATATTTATCAAAGTCCATTGTAGTCCTAACTAAATTCAAAACAACGGAAGTTTTGCGCTAGTACCTTGCTCTTCCTTCCATAAACTGAATAAGGTACGCCGAATAATACCATCGGCTAACGCTGGAAAAAAATCATAACTTTGGTAGCTGGAATTAGCATCTAAATTTGGTATTAAATTAAAGGTCTATATGTACTCTATGTGACGTTAAGTGTTACTGGGATCAATCCGTGTCAATACCGACATATGTTAGTAGGAGTTACATACTGTGCTAAAAATGTTATGTTTTTACAATTTTTAATCAAACTTGAACCTAATTTGAAAATCAAATCAAGAAATTACTTACCCATGGCATGTATTAAAAAAAACGCTTTAATCTTTTTCAGACGAAACGATTGAACTTATTATTAGAAAATGACACTCGCAAGTGTTTCTTGCAGCAAAAAGAAACCCGATCTAAACCGCTGATTGTAGAATATTTCCATTCGCGTACTGACGAAAACTGTTTACCACATGGCAAGGGAACCTATGAGGACCATAAATAGTGGGGTTTTTTATTTCACGCAATTTCATTTTTGGACTTTCGGAGAGTCAGATTGGGAAAACTGCCAATGTGCGGCATAACGAAGAATATTAGCTGCCCCATCCCCTTCATGCAAAGTCAGATTTTGCCTTTAATATTTTATAAATTGGTTAAATACGTACTTGGTGTAGTCAGGCTTTAACCCACCTCCAAAATCCTATACATCCACCCTCACGAAGAGGGTGTACTTCATGCCACTCACCGATTGCAATTGCGTAAATGGGAACGTGTAGAGAAAGGAGGAAAAAAAACCTTCAAATCAATTGATACCAAACATAAAATATTCGAGGGCGATATTCTTAATCTTATTACTTATTTCAGTTTATTGTGTGTCGGTATATATTCAGTATATATCAGTGTATTTTATCACATGCTTAATGTTGTTCGGTAAGTGTAATTTTGTGCAATAATAAAGTATATATTTGAACAAATGAAAATAAAAGCCTTAACAAACTACATTTAGATCCAAATTGAATTGACACATAGATCCAAAAAACTACGCATAGTTATGTAGTTTCCTCATGATTTATTTATTAATTTTACTTCTAAACAAACTAAAATAAACCTTTGCTTACTAAAATTTACTATTACCAACCTTATGATCCTGTAAGAGTTAATATATCTAGATGTCTTATTTAGATTTCAGTAGCTGTGACGATTGTATAAATCAAGAAACCCAGAAAATAACAAGCTAAAGCAAAAATAAGTAAATCAGATATACAATGATTTCTTTGCGCATAAGTAAAATCTCTGAAAATTGAAATTTTATTTACCAGTCGTTTTTTTTAAGAGGATACAGAACAATTTAATTAACAAAAATCAAATGTAATTTCTTAAGGCTAAATTGTTTTTTATATACTTTTCTATAAACTCACAAAATTTGAATCTTCTAAGTTTAAAAAACGTTAAGTTGTGATAACTTTTACGTTTGTTTTTATTCACATCCCAATGCAAATCAAAACTTTAAGAATGGACTTATCTCGGAAAGATAAAATAACTGGTTTCTCTTCATTTAAAATGCTAATTTTTTTTTCTATCGTGCCTAATACTTGGAGATTTTTTCACTTGTTGCTAATAGTACATGCAGGTATGCATCTTTCAATCAAAGCAATAAGCAATTCTTATTTTTTTAAAAAAATAATTGAATTAAGAATTTTTACATTTTTTGAGGAATTTTTAATAAGCATTCATAAAAAGAAGTATTGTACGAATACCAATCGTGTTATGGAAAAAACCTATACCAACTTTTGTTATACATAGTTTGACGTACTTGCAAATCAAATTTCAGATATGTACGTCAATTTTTGTAGGAGGAGTAGCATTTTAAAATCACTTCATAAGTTTCAAGTTTCTCCCTTAAAAAAATAAATGGTTAGCTTTTTACGAAAATTTGAGCACAAAATCTGTTTTACATCATGCATACACATAGGAGGCAACTAAAAGAGTTATGAAAATAATATAGTTAAAAAAATTTGTGTAAATCGTACCATGTCCCCTAAAGAGATTTTTTATTAGTCTAACGAATGAAATAATGAAGGATAGATAATTTTATAAAGTTAACTATAACTATTCCTGCCTTAGATAAAACATAATGCAACGTAACCATTTTAGATGTAATGGAATGAAATGGCAATGTGTTTCTATCGTAATTTGTTCACTTCCATCTCAGTCATCGTTACAGTTTTTGCCATTGACAACAACATAAAATTTTTGTTTTCAAAAACAGTGATAACCACTTGTGCATTAGTTATTTAATACTTAAATAGAGTTTATTTCCTTTCTCTCTCTTACTTCCGTTTCTGATCATATGGAGCAAGAACGACGTAGAAAAAGGATGTGGAAAAAATACGTCTCGTGATGAAATCGTAATTGGCTACATGTGAAGTGCTCAGCTCGATACAATTCTAGAAAACCCATAATAAGGAGAACGAATGTTCATGTAAGTTATCTTAAGAATTATTCTTTTTAGGGTATTGGGTTTCTAGCTCCTTTTTAAAAATACACGCAGTAACATATATATCTTTTTTTTATGGCTCTAAGCGACTTTTGAAGTTTATCTTATTTCAGTCTTTGTAATAGATTGACTTATAGGCTATTATTAAAAGATCTAATTATATAAAATTTAAAAAAATTATTTAAAATGAATGCATTAAAAATATTCGAGCCAGCGCGTTAATAATATAAAATAAAATTATCATGTATAGTTCGGGAATTATTCGTTTTTATTTTTAATTATTCTTTTCCCTTAATTTTATATTATATATGATCCTCAAAATTCAACCTAATATGGATCTCAGTAAATATTTTTATGACTTGATAAATGTAATGGTAAGCGACAGGCGTTTTAATAAATTTAATAATAGGTTTAACATTAAAGGTCCTCAATTTGACGTAGCAATTAGTAACAACAAAACTGAAAAATTCTCTGTGGTTGATTTGTGTAGTCACTAAGTGAGAGTCCAATGATCTGAGTTCTTGTGACGTCATAGTCATATGATTGCTACAGTCATGTGTTTCCCAGCAATCAGTTGATGCGTTTCTTTTGCTTTTTGCAGAAACTTTCGTTGAAAAAGTACACATTTGTCAACAATAATAACCCTCATAGGCAAATAAAATGAACTTTATAAAAGTACATGTATAAGATTTTTTTTTTAATTTTGAAAAATTTTGTGAAGAAATGTAATGTTTGTGTGTGTGTGTGAACATTTTTCATCAATTATCAAATTTTATCATGTAGAACAACAAATACAAATCATCTTTGAATTAAGACGTGATTGTATTTATCAAGAACACGTGACTGTATTTACCAAGAACACGTGATTGTATTTATCATGTGACCGTCATGAATTTAGCCCCTTTGACATATTTATTTGTTTTTTAATGTTTATTCAAATATTTTTTAAGAAACTGATGTTTTTTTTAAGTCTACATAAACTTCAAAATTATGCTAATAAGGACTGTGTTTACCTCAGAGTTTGATTTACTTGACTTATATGATTGACCAGTTTTTGCTTTTGAATGCTATAAATTAATTTCTCGTTTGTGTTTAAAGTATCTTGATTCAATTCTAATCCTGCTATCACACTAATAGGATGTTATCAACTGTAATTTATTATTTAAAAATAATAAATTATGTATTGCTGTATTAGCAATACTCAGTAATAATAATTGAACCACGGGGTCTCAGGGGTGTTAACTTGATCTCGAAAACTGAAAAATTATAAACAATTTTCAAATTGATAAAATTCTTTGAAGTTAAAATTAAATAATTCGATTCTTTTCCCCATTATTTATCAACAAATAAAAATTAGAAGCGTATCAAAATAAGAAACATATCTGTAATAAACATTAATAAATTTTACGTTGCGTAGGATATTTCCTAAAATAGTTGCCTTTGATGTATAAAAATTTATAGAATTATAAAATGTATCATACTCTTTAAACCCGATCTAATTATAGTATTATATACACATTTTTTTTATTTCAAAACATTTAAAAAATATTAAAATTTTTCTTAAAAAAATGTAAAAATGAATTTTTTTTTTATTTTTTAAAAATATTATTTATTATTTTATTTATATAAAAATGCTCCGTTGTAATAAGGATATATAAAACTTTATAAATCAACTTACTGCTTGTAATTAGTACTAATATTTTCGCAACGTAAAACTTAATATCTCTTACAGAAACATTTCTTATTTTCATATGCTTATAATTTTTAAAATTAAGATTATATTTTAAACATTTTACCACTTTTTAGAAATCTTATTTCTTTATAAAAATGTGTAAAAGAATCGAGTTACTTACTTTTAATCTCAAAGAATTGTATCTAATCGAAAATAATTTATATTTTCAGCTCTCGAGACCAAATTAGCACCTCTGAGACACTTTAATGACACAATTATATGCAGTTTTTACGTTTATGTGATCCATTCCTCATTAAAGCGTTTCTAGAAATACTTTCAAAATTTCCCCACTTCGGAATGATTTTTTTACCACACCTATTCTAAACATGTAATTTAACATAATAAGCTTATTCTACGCAGTTGCAATAATAATCACTGTTAGATTTTAGACTTAACAATCTGGGATGAGGGAAACCCACTTTAATAAAAAAGGTTAATCTTAAGACTAGTTCAAACAAACTACTCTGAAACTACCATTTCTATGGAGACAACTTGGGATAATAAATTCCGAATTTCATGATACATTATAACACTACACTTTATCTGCTTAGTGGTCCAAACAGTTTTCCAATCAACCTTTCGGTTCAGTTATAGAAGGAATACCACGAGAAGTTTTTCGTTCATGCATAATAAGTGATGTTTACTCTTGTTTTTGTTTTGGTAGTTCACATGACTTTTAATATGGTTTTATCGAACCTACTTTTGATGAGCCTACTTATATTTCCCAATTTTGTATAAATAGGTAGGCGCTGGCGCGGGAAGAGCTTTTCTTAATTTTTACTTTGTCTCATAATCCAATTTTTGATAAATCTATAGTTTTATATAAGTATATTTGCACATAGTTATACATTTTATAAGGCTCCCCTCATTATTTCCCAGTATCAACGAGGCATAACTATTCTTTTTAATTTGGAAGAAGTGTTAATTGTTGAAAATTAATTCGAAATTATAAAAAAACAAGACATATTCTCTCAAAAAATATTTAACGATATTCGCGAAATAGTTTCTTCACTCCAAAAGAATGCCCCTACAAGAGTTCACATTTTAGTGTTTTCTAGTGGGATTTTTTTGTAATTGAAACTAATAATAAAGAAAAAACATCGTAGAATTTCTTCTAATGTAGACAATATCAATACTACAACAAACTTATTTAACACCTTAACTGGTTTGCCCGTATACCGTACGGGGCTAATGAAGGCTGGCAACAACCGGTTTGCCCGAATGCCATACGGGCATTGATATGTTTTCTTCTTTATAACTTTCATTTCCACATATTTTTAATTATTATTGTGAGATTATTAGTGCTAGAATTCTTAAGAGATGCACAGTATATCCACGGTACTGAAATACTTCTCACCCAAGAATTTCTTTGTGGTGAAGGTAGGAATTTTCCATTGAAGGCAAATATTTAAATTCTTGAAAATATTCGATAAATGTCAGGGATTAGCAAGGCAATTTGCAATTTGTTGCTTGAAAAGAAATGTAAATGGAAGGATAATAAAATTCTTCTTTTCGCATTCTGCGAAGCATTATGCTTAATTAAATGCAATAAAAAATGTGCTTTTGGGAGGGGACATTTTGGGCAAAGGAAAAAAAATTGTCCGCTTAAGTCAAGAGTGCCAAACTCAAAGACTAATTTGGGCCAAATAAATAAATTTTAACTTTAGGTAAGCCGTAAAAGGAATATTAATAGAAACGTAGGTTTATTTCGAATAATACATTATCATAAACATATATCAAAGAACAAGAAAAATTTAATATTTACGTTCTGACGCTTGACACCTCTTCTCTTCTACTATCTTTCCTATTTCGGGAGAAAGTTTGATATTTTATTATATATTATTGTGTGCCGATATACTGGCCGGGCTACAAGTTTAACACCCTTGGCTTAAGGGGTAAATACTTGCACGAAAAAAGGAAGGATTTTTTAAAAAAATTTTTTAATTCCCATTCAATATAATATATATATATATATATATATATATATATATATATATATATATATATATATATATATCAATGAGTTTCTGGATTCAGTTCCCTCTTTAATAAACATTCAAGTTTTTCGGCAATTACTTTTAGGAAACTCTTTTTTGTAGAAAAAAGCTGTTAATGATACATCGGGGATCACCTTACATCTTAATCATTCATTCTATGACAACTGTATAGTAAAAAAAAACTATTCTAAAGCATTGTAGTCTTGGTTTTATAAAATCGTAAGTCTTTCGCTGCTTTCCTTATTTCTTTACTCAACAGGTCAGCACATAACAGGTCAAAGCAACTGCGGTTATAATTTCAAGGATATTTTCCTGTTACCAGCACAAGGACAAATTTAAAAATAAAGAATCAGTATCAAATTTCTTGAAATAAATTACCATTAAAACCAAACTAAAAATTAAAGAGGATTATTATATATTTAATCTGGAGCAAAAGTTTTCGTCACTATATTTTGATGAAATACCATGACCTTCACAGAGCATATCTTTTTACTTTGATTTTAAAAGCTTTTTTTTTTATGATCCAAAATGAAGACTGAGCTATAGGATCGTTTATTAAGACAAAAAAGTTAAGCCTTTTTGAAACATTTGTAATTTTTCTACTCATTATAGCAAAAATAAATCACGATTGGCAATAGAGTCCCTAAAAGATCGAAACATTTTTAAAACATATGTTGATGTATTTCACACATGCTTCCTAATTCAAAAATCAATCTCTCTGAATAACTTCTAACCAAATTCGTTCGCATAGTTGCCTCATTTTACTTTCTATCTGAATAATAGCAATTGAAAATCTCGAAATTTTTGCACTCCAAAAGTCTTTGAAGCAGCATACTCACATACAGTGTAAAGAATTCCTAAAAGTACACATTTGAATGTTTCTTTTCATTCTAAAGCAATCTTAGGGCAGTTTCTTAAATAACCCGAAGATATAACCCTTTTAAATTCTCCAAAAGGCTTCGTCTAATGAATTTTGCTACAGACATACGATACACCCCCACTATACCCCACCACCACTGAAGGGGGAGGGGAAGGGCAGAATTCTATGGGGCCCAAGGCCTGCTGCTAAAGTTTTGTAATTTTTTTCCCCAAGATCTGGCTTGGAGCAAAAAACCTGACTTTGCAGGGGGACCCTAATATTCTCCGTTACACCACTCATTCTTTCTTTTTTGTTAAATGCTTTTTTTTTGTTTATTTTTACTATTCATAAACTTAAACTTGTAATGTCATTTGAAATGCTGACTTTTTGCATTTTTTTTGTTTTTTTTTAATCTTAGACAAGACAAAGTTGCCATGGTAACCAAGTGAGAATGGTCGCGAACTCATGGCCGGTATTGCTTCTGTAAAATTGTGGATTCTTGTCTTCTGTCACAAAAGAACCACCATGAAAAGGGGCTGATACGATTTAAATCTGTCGAAACTCAAAATTCGCACGTTGATTTGGTGTGGGAGTTTGGAGAATGAAGTGCTAGCTAATATATTATCATCATTGTTCGACTATGCCTCAAAATGACAAGGTTCGTCACCAATAGCTCTAGTACAGTTTCGAGAAGTGAATAAGCAATCAAACGTTCTAGGACATGTCAATACCTACACCATCCCTAAAATGTATCGTTCTGGTAGCGCTTGTGGATTTTTCGGGATCAAACCTAAATCTTGTGAATGTTTCGTGTATGGCTCAAAATGTTTTCAACTCAAATCATTTTATGATTGTTTGCTTATTGGAAAATTGAACTCTTTTTTTTTATTGTTGTCGTAACCTTTCAAATTTTGTAAATAATTTAGCTTTTATGATTTTAAACTGGGTCTTTAATATTCGAATGGTTAAAAAATATTACTGAATAAAGTGTGTAAATTTGCGTTTTAGCTTATAACTTTGAAAAACAGAAAAAATGTACTCGTTTAGGAATTTTTATATTTTTAAGTTTTCTGAAAAAAATAAAATTAACTTATAATTTTTAAATCATTTGAATCAATTAAAATATTTTTTGAGTAGTAGATCAACACTACATCTGTTATTTTGTTTGATTTTACTCTGATTTGGTATAAAATATATTTAAAATATGCTAATAATAAAATCAAGACTCAAAATGCTTCTTAAAGAAATTGTAATTGTCTCCTGGAATATTCATTAATGAAATATTTTTCAAAATTAGTTCAAAGCAGCCGTTTCACACAAATGAAACTTTTCAGTTATTAGTATATAAGTATTAATTGTAACTAAATTTCAAATTCACTAATGTATATTAAAAATGTGCATTAATATGATTAAAATTCTTACAATTTCATACTTTACTGAAAGCATTATTTGTATTTTTTTCAAGTCTTAAGAGATTATATGAAACAGTATAATTTCTGCAAGATTTATTCTGAGTGAAAAATTAGGAGCTAACATATAATATCCTTTTGTAAAACGAAAAAAAATTATTTTTATTGTGGTGAAACTCTCTCTCTCTCTCTCCTAAGTTTTAAAATTAATCTTCTACATACAAACTTACCTCTCTCCTACTTAATAAAACTTTAAATCTACCCTACTTAAGTTATTCGACTACGTTCGAAACTTATATTTTGCAAAAGTGTATAAATGGATAATTTTTATGATATTTAGTGTCACTTAAATTAGAATACATGTATGAAATTGTTTTAAGAATATTATTACAAAAAAATTATTTAAATGCAATATCTTGATAAAAATTTTCAAAACATTCTCCTTTTATGGGAAATGCTTCCATAATAATATTTTGCGTATGTATAGCTTAGACATTTATACAGACCCTAAACTAGGATTTTTGAATTATATTAACTTTGAAGTGGATTTATCCATATTTTAATGCAACAGAGTGGAGAAATTTTAAGAAAAAAAACATCCATAATTCATTGGTAGTAACTCTGAAATAATGTGAATTTCTCAAAAATCCTAGTTCAGGAGAAATTTTAGCTTTATATAAGCAAAATATTACTATTAGAAGCATTTTTCATAAAAGGGGAATGTTCTGAAAATAGGTAATTCAAAGTTTATTTTTTGCCGAAATATTGCATTTAAATAATTTTTTATTCTAACAATATTCATAAAACAATTTTATACATGTAATCTAATCCAAGTGATACTAAATATCATAAAAATTATCCATTTATACGCTTTTTTTAAATCCCGGTTCCGAAGGTAGTCGGGTACCTTAAACCATAATTTGATTAATATGTTTCATCAAATCAACATCGTAAAAAAAATCTTCGAGTATAATCTTTCGAGAATATATTTTCCTATTCGAATCCAAACAAAGTCTGACAAAACAGCTGTTTTTCCAAAATTCTTGGAGAAGGGGGGGAGTCACCAAATAATCCGATTGAAGCTGCACGATTAATCAAAGAAAAGACCCTAATTATTTGATAGAGAGGGAAGGAAGGGAGGGAAACATGAGTAATACAAGGCATGGCCTAGAAAGAAAAATTACCTCGGAGACCCCCACGACATGAAGCCGACTAGTGGCGTGACACTTAAATATCATTTCAGCAGTACAGATGGAGAAAGTTTGAAGAATTTTATGTCCTTGACGTTGCAGAGCATAACAAGCGCTCTCCCACTTGTTTTCAGTGATGAAAAAGATAAGAGCAATTCTCTGAACAAAAGCAAAGGGAACAAAATAGGGAAATCTTCCCATTCATTTGAAAACAGACTAATTCAATTGATTTTCTGGATGATATGTTTATTTTTGAACTGAAAGTACTTATTTATGACTATTATTCAACTCCTGAATTATACATTTAAGGAAACCAGAATTGAAAAGTTGGTATTCAGATGCATGGTTGTTTCTAAAGACGGATTTACCATTCCTCAAAAAGTAAGTTATGTTTTACGATTTTTAGTAAATGTACTTTTTTAAAGTATATATATTCGTATGTTTTGAAATGAAGTGCTTAACTATAAATCTTTGTGCTACAATATAAAAGCAAAAGATTTTCTAATCTAATTGGTAAATATTTAGAAATTTACCTTTTAATTATTTTTTTATTATGTTTTTAAGTTTAATGGGAAAAAAGATTAAACACAATTTTATTGAAATTTCATAGTTAATTAACAAGTGTTAAAAATATACTGAAAAGTTCATTATTCTGATTTTAAAAAGATTGAGGAATATAAGGCCCTCCTGAATAAGTATTTAAGCATTGAAAATGGTAAAGAATTGTCAATGTATATGTATATAAACAAAAAGAAAATGCATCTTTTTAATCACGAAGTATTTAGAAATAATTCTTCAGAAACATAGATACTGTTACATATAAGTATCTGATATTTTTACTTTAAGTAAAATATATATGTATATGTATAAGTCTCAATATTTAAGTGTATTTGCATATTTTACTTTAGAATATTATAGTATTACTGAAATAAATCTGATCTCAGACTAAAATGAACATTGTCGAATTTCTTGCTTTTGTACATTCTGAATTAATAAAATAAAGCATAAATCAATAAAATACTAAAAATTAACAAAGTTGTACTACATTAAAATAGAAGTCATGTTTCTTTTCTTTTGCATTAATTTGTAATGAATATAACTTGTTCTAATAAGCTAAAATCGCACTATAAATTCATTTAAAATTCAGAGATACAGTGACTACATTTTAATATTATATAAAATAATTTTGAAATAAAAGGGTTTTCGACAATATAATAATGTGTTATTATTAACAAATTGAGATAACTTTTGATTCTAGCTATACTTAATAATTTATTGTAAAAAAGGAAACTTTAAACGGAACCAATTATTCATTTAACAATATTTTTTTTTATCTATTTACTGCTCGTTATCAAAAATTTTGTAAATATAGAGTATAATCCAATATAATAGAAGTCGGATATATATTTCGAAATATTTGTAGTGATAAATGTTCCTTTAAAAATGGAATAAACTAAACCACTAATAAAAAATACTGTATACTTGAAAGTATTTTTAATAAAATTTCAAATAAT
>BMAV01010106.1:30734-47613 GCA_019973955.1 Trichonephila inaurata madagascariensis | reverse complement strand
TCTAAAAGTGTCATGCATCTAGTCAACAGTTAAGTTTTGTTTTGTGCATGATCCCGAGATGTGAAGTGAATGTAACAAATCTTCCTTAGCTTTAAATCAGCGTTTCTCAAATTGTGGAACACGCCCCCCCCCCCCTCTAAAGGGGCGTAATAGCTCTACGAAGGGGAAGTGAACATATTGTAAATTCGAAAAACAAAAGATTATTTTAAAAAATTAATTAATTAACTGAAAGTAAATAAACAAAATACATTCTTACGTAATAGAAAAATTAAATACACATTTACACTGATATATTACACTTATAAATGTATCAGTACTGCACAAGGTATTTGATAATTATTTTAACAATGCTAAGTTAAGAACAAATTTAATAACTACCAGTTATCCCATGAGCTTGTCATGTATAAAAATATATATACAAATTAACACTAGACTTGATCATTTGTACGGTTGGGTTATATATTGGATGGGGGAGGTATGAAAAGGAATACATAAGCAAATACTCTGAAATAAGTAAATCCATCGCGAACATTGTCAAGATCCTTTTTTTTTTTTTTTGCATTCCAAAGCCGTCGGAAGAAGACTGGATTGAAGTGTACAGAAAAGATTGTACTTCGAAAAGTCATATACATACGTCCTGGGCAATTAACATTTTGGTTGAGCGAGATGTTTATATACGCCGATCCAACTTAAGAGGTTAAAACCGTATTATAGCCTTAGCGTCAAAGTACAGTGCTATGAAATTCAATAGATTGTTACTGTACGAAGGAGACGGGGCCGATGAAAATTATGATTGGTTATTGGGTCGACAATATGGAAAGTTTGAGAAACACTGCTTTAAATAGAAAGCAGCAGGGGCGTAGCTACCACCGTATCAATGATACGCCCCACCCCCAAGCTTTCGAGGTCCCAAAACGTGTACGCAAAGTATGGCAAAATATTAAGAAGCTCTTAGAAAAAGGAACTTTGACACAGGGACCACTGGGGTCTAGCTACGCCAGTGGAAAGTAGTACTGTCCTTTGTACTCTTTAAAAAAAATTACGTTACACAATACACAAGTATTTTTTGATGTAATCAATGTCTGTTGTTGGTTCATACGGCAGAAAATCTGAAATTAATCAACTTTATCAGACCACTCGACAAAGAACAATACTGCATCGATATCGAAGGACTAAAAACTGAAAATACTTAAAAGTTACACAGTTAAGACCACATAAGAATCGAAAATGCTAAAATGTAGAGAGAAAGCAATCTTGAGATCAAGACACGAGTCTCCTGGCCATCCAATACAACTTACATCCTGAAATAGATAGCCTCATATCATCATACCATTTTCACACATCTAGTTGATTAAAAAAGAATGTTTTTATATTTTAAAGCAAAAGTTATAATTTGAATAAATACATTTTCAGGCATCACAATATTTTATTTACATTCTATGATTATGCCATCATTTACCTATCAGGACTTCAAAGTTAAATTTGTAAATTGTCAATTATACATTCGTTCATTTGGGGGTCCATGACCAAGTTCTTGGTACCGGGTGTTTCACAAGTCACGCACATCCACATGGTAATCCTTGTTGCTTAAAAACCAAAAGGGTTGGTTGAGATTTCTTTCAGTAGATGGCAACAAGGACTTCATCATAAGAAGTTTTGAACGTATCAGGCATCAGTTTCAAAATACTTATCAGTTGTAGTCAGTTGAGCACAACGGGTGGTGCATGATATTTTCCCAAGAGCAAATAGCCACCATGGAATTTTATTTCTCTATAAAATCTCATTGCCATGTGATAAATGCATTTCAGCAGAAAGATCCATGTGAATGCACCAAATGCATCAATGATAATACTTTTAGTGCAACGGTTACGTGGCACAGGATCAGTTGCAGACAGGAAGCGATCAGGTAGAGCGTTCGTAATGAAAACGAAAGTGGCAGGTGTGGAGACCGCTTTACTAAGAAGTCCATTGAAAAGACCGTCCGTCTACATAAACATCATTACAAAATTCATATCCTTGCTGAAAGTAATGAAAGGTACGCTTGGTTGCGGCAAGACGGTGCATTTGTCACACATCACGGGACAGTACAGAAGTTTTAACTGAATTTTTCGATGATCGTGTCATTTCTGAAGAACTTTGGCCAACTCGTTTGCCGGACTTGTCAATTCAGGATTTTTTTTCTTTGGGGATATCTGAAAAATGTCACTTTCAGGAATAATCTCCATACGTTTGATGAACTTAAGAGTAACATCCCTCATGTAATATCGGACATTAATTCTCATGCTCTTCGTAAAGTGTCAATTAATCTGGTAAAAAGAGTTCGATTGTGTGTCCAGGAAAACGGACATTATTTTGAACATTTACTGTTATTTTACCATGTCTGACACCTGACAATAAAGATAACCGTTCTAACTTTGTCCTTTATTCTGTTTGTTAAAATAATTCATCTGTCTTTAAAATTCAACCACAAAAGTTGAACTTTTGAAACACCCGGTATAAAAGGAAGTCCATGGGATCAGTAAATTGGATAACAAATGTTCTTAGAATAGCTTTGCGCTGCAGAATTTTATTCGACCACATTCTAAAAGCCAATCAATCCATCAATGTATACAGACAACACTTCAAACGCGAATTACATATAAAAACTGAGTAAAGGTATATTCTGCGCATTACTAGTGGATTATAGGCACTAAACTCTATTTTCGAAACAGCTCCATGAAAGAACCCAGAAAACTGTCAAGCCAACTCCTCGCCTGTCACAAGGCAAATGAAATAAACGACAATAATCTCTTATCACGTTTTGCGGAATTGAATTGATGGTTTCATATAACACACGTTTCAGTGCGATGATGAAGCAATTACCTCCCTCAGGTGAGTTGAACCTATTACTGCGGCTCAAGGCCCAGAAGTTGCTGTCACGAGTTGTCAAAGAGTCTAAAGGAACAAGAAAGGAAAAAAAAGGGGGGCAGACACTCCAGAGACACAAGATGAATGATTTTGTTTTGTAATGGTGTTGTTCGAAATGGGAGGAACTGACACACGTCAGTGTTCGATCAGCGTTCGAATTGCGAACCTTATTTTCGATAATTTGCTGGCCCCTTTGCATATCAATGACGCTGTTTAATTCATTTCGCTGTTCCACAATTAACCAAACCCGATAAACGTTAAAGGGAATTGATTTTTAATATCAGCGAGATGTAAAAGTCCATTTGCATGTTTTTAAAATTCTTCTTGTGCTTTCGAAAAGTGTTCTTGTTTCGGACACGCTATCGCACTTGTAAAATAATCAGCGAGAAAAAGTACTACTAAAAAAAGAAATGACCCTCGAAGATTAATGGATTTTGCTTTTCACTGGGATGGAAAATTGATTTTAAAAAATACTTTAATTGATAAGTTATTAATTTCTCTTAATGGTATTTTTACTCCTTTAAATTCTTTTTTTTTAAAAAAAAAAAAACTCGATTTTAATCTTTAAAGTATAGGTTGCTGCATGGCAATTAGTTAATTGCTATTTTCTTTTTATCTATAATAGCAGGGTTTCTAAGTTTATAATTGGGATATATTTTCAACAAATATTAATAAGAGTTTTGTTTTTATGTTCACAGATACACTATTGCATACTAATACGTATTCATTAGTTACTATTTCACTTTATGTCGACATTTTGTTTATTAAAAAAAAAGCATACATATTCACAATATATATATATATATATATATATATCAATATAGGATAAAAAAAATATTAATTATACTTCGAAACTTGCATTTTTTATCATTCAGGATGTTCATTTAGCTAAGATTCCAATGTTCGAATAGCCATAGAAGATTTAAGAAACTAATTATCAGTATGTATTACTTCTTCACTATAATAAATTTAATTGTACATATAAACAGTTAAATTATTAAAATAAATCTCTGCAGTAGTTTTTAAAAATATTTCTATTTGAGAAAAAAGAAAACTTATCACAGATAATACTTTAATTTACTTTAATTAGTAATTTTTTTGTAATCAAAATCTGAATTTTTGTAATATGACCTACATTAATTATAAAAGTATTAGGGGAAACTAAAAATCTTGAGTTTTCACATTTTCTCTTTGTGATCACACTTCAAAGTAAAATTAACTTTTTTTTTCCCATCTAAAGGCGAAATGGAAAGAGATAGTATCTTAAATGGAATGAATCATACATTTGGTCAACTTTCCATTTTTATGAAAGACAAAGGAACTTATTTTTCTGGTACTTACAGATCATCCCGTCGATCCATTTCGCCAAATCAAAAACATCACCAATTAATAAATTCTCGCCAAATGTTGTCATCGTTATTTTTATTATGTTTGAGCAGACGCGAAGTGTTTCTCCTGTTGGCTGCATATCGCGGAACTCGGTAGCGTCTTTGGTTTCGACGAATTGGTCGACGATATAATACGGATTGATTGATTGTTAACGTCGCACTGTTCATCTACACGAGGGCTTTTGGAGACTGACCACGTAATTTTGAACCATGGTCAAGTGACGTGGACGACACCTGAGCTGGCACCCCCCTCTTCTAACTACCACACCACACCAACGGGAGGACGTTTCAGCTCTCGAAAGATTTAACGTGCATCGATGCCCTACACGGTGGGTCTTTAGTGGTACTGGGCTCGAACTCGTGACAAGGCAAGCCACGGTCCGATGCCTATACCACTCGGCTACCACGGCCACGGTATAATACGGAAGTATAGTTTTTCGTTTGACTTATAAAATGTGCTTATCTAAAAGAACTCTATTTTTTTTTTCTTAATGAAAACAATTATAAGGTTCCCGTGCACCACAAAGTTACACACGGGGCTCACAGAAATAAGTATTAATCACACATTACAAAGGAATGAAGGGAAAAAATCATTTGAGGTTATGAAGGATTACAAATATTTACAACAAATTCACGGAACTTTTTAAAAGCACTTCTGGTGGAAAGAAGTTGTTGAAGATTCGGAGGCCAATTGTATTAAGTCCTTTGAAAACCAGTCTTAGGATATTTCGTTCTTCTTCAAACATGGAAACTCTACATTTTCCTCGCCACCAATATCACAATCACAGAAAGATGACGGAACTAAATTAAATTTTTTTAAGTAGCTTTTATATAAAGTTGCCATGGCCAGTTAGAGAGAGAAATTGGGTTATTTTATAATTAGTTTAAAAATAATGGCAGACCAGTCTCTTATTAATGGTTGGAAAAAATTTCTTTGTTAAGCTTCCTTTGTTCGAAATGAGATATTCTTGATTCCAAGACTTCGCCATTCTTTCTTTCATGATCTTCTTGTAAAATGATTTGGGATTTTTAACGGCAATGTCAATTTTGAGCTATTTTAGCATTCGAAATTGAATCAAATGAAAAATTCATGAAAAGTTAGTTCTATCAAACAGTTTAATAATCATTTTGAGGAAGAAGCGCTTTTAAAGCAGTGGAACATAAAACTAACCAAAAACTTTGAGGCATTAGCACTCTTTAAAACACAATTTGAACAATGTCGAAACTTTACCTAAGCACCGTTAGATCGGCACGGAACCTATAATTAATTGAGACAAGACCTTTTCATCCTACTTAGAATGTAATTTCGTTTAAGTATTTCCTTTTGGATCGTAAAAGAGTGTTTTAAACTGGTAAACGAAACGAAAAAAAATTATTCTCAACATGTTTACTGCCTTTTAAAAATGCTTCCAAAGTTATGTCAAGTAAAACAACAAAAAAAAAAGCCTCCGTCGATGAGCAGCAAATGTTTAACGAGACTTTAAACACGCAATAAAATCAAGATATTTGTTCCCACTGCACAACAGGTGGTATGACCCATATCTATTCAATTGCTTCTTAATTGGTCTTTAAAGACAATCTATTGCTTCTTTTTTTTTAATCCATAGCTTTCATCAGCGCTAGAATAAAGGAATTTTGCCTGGAAGCTGTTTTGTACTTTTTGAGCAAACTTAACATCCTTTTAACCATGTCTTTTTGAGGCAACGTCATAAATTGAACATTCATTGTGTTTTGGGGTTTTTTTAGGGAAAAAAAAACATTGCATTTATCGATGTATATATTACAATGAGTAGAATTTAAATAAAAACATGTCTTTATTTTCCCTTTGTCACGTTTTTAGTATAATGAAGAAAAAATAAATGGTTTAAAATCTCAAGTGATTAATTCTTTTAGCCTTCTCCAAAAAGCAAACACAAAACAAGTAAGATGAAAAAAAAAATTTTAATCAATTCCTACTTAGATCAACAAAGAAAAATTTTATTTTAGCTCTACTTTTTAATAAATAGTTACAATTATAATATAAATATGTATATACATGTGACAGAATCACAACATCAAATGGTAATTAATTTGTATTAATTATCATAAAAGTATCGTATTGTCATCCAAAACAATCGCGTATATAAAATTTCAGTTCAACTGAATGCTTTTAAACGTAAGATAAAAACATTTTCAAGTTTTGACACAAGTCGCCAAAAGGGTCGCTAAGTCCCCAAAAATTATGGTAACGTGGATGTATTTGTAATTCTTTAAATAATTAGTTTTAATCAATTAATTTTTATTGATTATAATTAAAATACTGTATTGCTATTCAAAATAATCATGTACATAAAATTTCAGCTCAATTGGGCGCTTTAAAATGTATTTTATTAACGATTGAAAATTCCACCAAGATAAATAAATAAATAGAGAGTGTGACCTAATAGTAGGAATTGAAAAATGGAGACATTAATGTTGAAAATAATTCAACAAATGTTTAAAAAACTTTTTTGTTTATTTTTAAAAAGTATTTCTCACTATGCGCTTAATGTTTTTCTTCTTTTTTTAAAAAAAAATTCTTTTAACTTGCAGAAAGAACTATAATTCATTTACATATGATTGTGGGATACAAAGTCTCAACAACTAATTACAGCTTAAGAACTTAAATAAATTAAAACCCAACCAGCAGAGCTGGTTGCTTTACACCGCTTAAATCTAGAATTAACCAAGATTCAAAACAAAAATAAAGGTCATTACAAAACTGTTTAAGAATAAATATTAAGTAGTTAAACGGAATATAGTACTTACGTATTATACCGTCAACCAAATCAAGAAACATTGTCAAATAACGCGATATGCAACCCATTGCGGAAACTGTGCCGATGCATGTTCAAACACGATAATAACGATGGCAGCATTTGGCGAGATCTTTTGATTTGGCGAAATTGGTTGACGATATAATATGTTAATACTAACGGTATTATAAAATTTAAAAAATACCAACCAAATAAGGGGCCTTACTTACTTAAAAAGTAATAAAAAGCACGTTCGTGCCTCCCCACTGATTAAGAGTGGAAGAATATTACGAAAAAATGCTTTTTTTTGAAAATTATTTTTTTCACCAACTCTTTAAGAAAAACACCAGTTACAGTTAGAGGTTTTGTGGGATGTAGAGCAACAATGGCTACTGTCCATTTGAAATGAAAAATACGTTTTCCCTTCATATTTAATAAACATCGAAAGATTTCATCCTTTGCCAGAAATCTCTAAATAAATGTTTATTAGCATTTGCATATTTCAAAAGTTCTCTGAAATTGATATTGAAGTACACAAATCTCTGTCTACACAAGTGATTTCTATGAGAAATGTATTTATCGTAAATTCGAAAAATGTGATTCAAATCATTTATTCGTTTGCAAGTATTACACATATTGGATATAAGATCATACTACAAATAAAATTCATTTTATATGTATCACAAACGTGATTCCATGCTATTCCATTAGAAATTGACGGTTTTAGAGATGGCACATGTATGACAAGTACCAGTAAAATATTCCGTACATATTCATGTTATAAAAGTAATTGCGATGTATTCCCAATAGTAGTCGTATTAACAATAATGGGCTAAAATCCACAACGGTTACATGGTAAGAATAGTCACGGGTTTTTCGTTGAATTCAAATTTGATATTTTACTTGTACTTGTAGTTGTATTTTCAAAATGCGGATATAATTTGAAATTTCATTACTCAGTAAAGATGTCCAAATATAAAAATTCTTCAAAACGTTTTTCAAAAAAATAAACCTTGTATTATACAAGTATTTTTGAATCAATTCCATTTTTTTTTCACCTATGTGTTTTATTTTTAACATAATATGTTTTTTTAAAGAAATGGTTTCCGTAAAAGAAAAAAAAAATGGTAATAATGAAGCACTTGAACTGATAGGTTGGAAGAGCATGATTGCACTTATCATATGACCATGACGTCACATGAATTTAGTGCATTCAAAAAGAGATATTAATTTCAATCAATCAACCAAAGAGCATTTAAATATCACAAAATAGAATTTAGATATCTTCAAACATAATTTTTGCATGTCAAAGTACAAAAAATGCAGGTGTCTGATTATATGATACGTTTAAATAACTATATATATAACTAAACTTATGTGACGTCATAGTCACATCACAACTACAATCACGTGGTTCCAACCAATCAGTTCATAAATGCATCTGATGTCATAGTCACCTGATAGTTGCGATCGCGTGTTTTCAGCCAATCAATTGATGCAGCTTCGCTGTTGCTAATTTTTGCTCGTTGCAGAATTTTTTTTTTTTTAAGTACATATTTGTTAACAATAAGAACGCGCATAGGTACACAAAATGTTAAAATACACTTATCATTTAAAGTACACGTACACTACACGAATTTTATATATATATATATATATATATATATATATATATATATAATTTTGAAAAACATTTTGTAAAACCTTGATACTTGGAACCTTTTAACCCACAATTATCAGATTTGAAATTTTATCACAATTTTACAAGAACAGAAAGTACAAGCCTAATGTCAGTTCCGAGTTCCACGGAGACCACGTGATTGTGTTTATCATGTGACCGTCATGAATTTTGATCCTAGGCAACATACGTAATAAAATTGATTTTGGCTCTGTTACCTAATGACAGCACTATAGCATCCAAAATGAATTGATGCCATCACTTACAGAGTATTATTCGGCACTTGCAAGTGCACATGCACGATGAACAATGAATCCTTGAGCTACCTCGAAACAAATATATTACACTTCTCACATGAATCACGACAGAGAAAACATTTCTGACAACATTCGCATTCTTCGCTGTCACGACGATAACCCGAGCACTCGCAAAGGCAAAGGAGGCAGGCACGCATTGTCCAATTTGAGAAAGTGGACTTGACAAATTTGAGAAGCGTTTACCGCGATGGGAGGTTTCAACATGAGCGCTGTTCCATATTTTCTCCAGACTTGAAACCGGATCTAGCTATTTGTTTGCTCAGTAAAATTCTATATCTTCGTCCTTCCTCTTTTTTTCTTTTCTTTTTTTGGCATGATTTGAAAGGTAGTTGCGTTTAACCCCTGTCACTTCTTGTTCACAAATTTTACACAGTTTGGTGGTAGCCTTACGTATGCATCATCTAGAGAAGACAAAAAAGGCACCGGGGAATAAATAAAGCTTGCAGGTTTCTAGAGAAAGTAAAAGGTAATGTGTGTGTGTGTGCATGGTGGAAGAGCGCAGGAATTGCACATTTTTAAAGAAGATGACCAAAGGTCACTCGCACCGCATGAGTTATGGAGAGCGAAATTTTTTCCAAGCGCAGAAGACTTATTATTCTGTTTACCGAGTTAGAAGTTTGAACAGATTTTGAAACACCGCCGGTCTTCCCTTTTTAACCTTTTCACTGGCAATGAGAATGAAGTAACAGGTGCATGTTATAGTTGGACATGACTTAGGACTTGAAATAAATCTCTTGTATTTACAGAAATATATATTTCCGAATACTCAAAGAGGGCTTTTTTTCCAAGAAATGACATCATGTTGCATAACAGAAAAATCTGAATATTGCTCTCAGTGGCACACACGGGAATATTTCAAGGGGAGGGGGAAGGGGGGTATAAATTCCATCATTCTCGTATCATGCTCCAATACGCAGCACAACATATTCTTTTGATTTTATCGCTTTTCCGGAACAAAAAACAGTAAAATATTAATCATAGAGTAAATAATTACAATTAGTAAATAAAATTAATTATTAATAACCAGTACTTAATTTAGTTTTACGTACTTAATATATATGATTTTAATCAATCGAAAAAATCGAGGGCTATGGGGGTGGGCGGACCACCCCGTTTGTGTGCGCTACTGATTTTTGTAGATGCTATAGAAATTAAATATTCTAATTCTTAGAAGGGACAAAAAAGCTTTGTATGTGGGCTTACGGCAGCATTTCTCAAACTATGGGGCACGCTCCCCTAGGGGCGGGGGCGTGATAACATTACAAGGGGGGCGCTAGCATATCAAAAAGTCAAAAATAATGAATTCAAAAAAATTATATATTTATTGAAAGGAAGCAAAACAAAATATGCATTCGGACATAATAAAAAATAACATACACATTTACGCTAAAATAATATACTTATAAATGTATCAGTACTGCTCAATGTATTTGATAATTAATCTCCCAATACTAAGTTAAAAACGCAAGTTTGATAATTACTAGATTCCCATAGGTTTGTCATATACAAAATTTAATACTTATCTTGATAATTTGTACTGTTTATGATTAAATTCGTATTGCAGCTTTAACGTCAAAGTGCATTATTATTGCATTCAATATACTGTTATTGTGTGAAGGGAGGCGCGATGAAAATTATGATTGAAAATTAGGTAACAAATATTGAAAGTTTTAGAAGCAGTAGCTTACGGAAGTCACTTTATATTTTATTACAATTCCCATTTCCAATGAACCATATTTCTTAACTATATCCGGCTTTATCTTTTTTTAAATTTGATATAGTACTATAAATTACTGTAAAATTATAACTGATATGAAAATGTTTTAAATAATGTTGGTTATGCCATTTGTTCTATGTGAGGCATTTAAAGACTAAAATTTTTCATTTTATTTTAGATCATTACTGTTTGTATTTTGACTGGAATAAGATTAATAATTTGATCTTTGGGTTAAATTATGCTTGCTAAATCAAAATGCAGTGGCGGTTCACCAATGGTCATGGTCATGAGCATGTGGCTGGCATCTTGAAATCTTGATTTTTTTTTCTTAGTGCCACTGTTAGAAGGGCAGATTCACTTTAAATTTGTCGTGGAACAAAGTCCTCATGTTGGAGGGGAAGAAGTTTGGAGAGTTTAATTGTCACTTCAGTTATTTTTCACGTCACTGGATCGTGGCTCAAAAACACGTAGCCAAAGCGTTGTTTTAAAATGCGACGTGAACAAAAATCAAGTCAAAAATCAGCTAGATCATTATAAAATACCTAATAAATTAAGTAAACATTTGAATATAAGCAAGATATTTCTTTCTGTAATGGTTGAACTTTTATTTCCTAGTTGTACAAATAGGCGTATAACAGGGGTGGCGAACCTTTTTGGATCAACGTGCCATTTTTCTAAAGAAATGCTTAATAAGGTATAGACGTGCCGTCAAATAATTTTGATTTGTGATTATTGGGAAAATATGATAAAGCAAAATACTAACAACACGAAACTCTTTATTTACTATGAAAAAATACATTTTGTATTGTACAATAGTAAATGTTTCAGTTATACGTGTAATTAAATTTAAGTAACATTAGTGTGACTTCTGTTGTTGTAAATTAAATATAAATGTCAAATAACTTATATTAGGATTGTAAGATGTTACTTTTAGCAGAACGCATGCTGAGTTGAAGTCATATGCCAAATGGTTTCTAAACGAGACTTTAATATTATTCATCTCTAAAAAGAATGACTCGTAGGCATAGGTCGATGAAAATATGGTTAAAATAGCCTGCTTCTTCAAACAGTTAAATGTTTCCAAAATTTCGTTATTGGCCTTTTTACTTATATTTCTTGTTAATCTTTCTGTTTCAATCAATTTCAACTTTTTCCTTGATTCAATACGTTTTTGAATCCTTATTGAACTGGACTAGTAATCACTAAGTTGCATTTCAAATTCTTCAATTTCCAACCAATCAAACTGGGGCAAGTTCAGTTTATCAAATGATGTCTCATCAGAGTACATAGTAAACTTGAGCGTTTCTAATAATTCTTTGAACTGAGAAAATCTCGCTGAAAATTCGTTGGTTGAGGAATCAAATAGAGAAATACATTCTTCAATAACTATTTCTTTGTCTGGTATCTCATGTACATCTTAATCTTTGAAATAGTTTTTCAAGTTTAGGGTTCCTTGTAATAATATAGTTTCTAAACTAAAATGCAAACCGTTTTGGTCTGTGGCATGCCAAAAAAATTCTGCCGTGTGCTATTAATGGCACGCGTGCCAATGGTTCGCCATCCCCGGTGTATAATTTGCATTATATTGCAAATTTCTCTTCCGGTTAATTTGCATATGTAAGACGGGAAAACTATATAAAATAAAATTGATAATGGTTCTTAATTTCTAATGCATTAAATGTATGTTCTGATAAAAAAAAGTACTACAGTAATTTACAATTACAGGTATGTGAAATCCATGAATAAAAATAAAAGTTATTTTTTGACGTATTAGATATAAGCCTTTGTAAGGAAAAAGAGTGTTCATAAAATCCCAAAATAATTCAATATGAAAACAAGGTTCCTGTTTGTTTTAAAGGCTACTGACTCTTCAATTTATGCTTCTAGTTCATAACGTCCAATAAATATTTCCATTTTTTTTTCTTTTATTTTAACTGCACAGTCTTTTACGTGGATAGAAAATACAAGATAATATTTTCAATATGAAATTCTGTTTTCCTTTCCATGTATGTCATTTAAGATAAAAATCTTGATTTCAAATAAAGTTGTCCAGTATATACCGCAGGCAAAAAGGAGAAAGAAATCAAGCAGTGTTGCATTAATAATTGGTTGTTTATGTTTCTCAAATGCAAAAATGGTCACGTATTTACGTATTCGTCTAATAACTCATTACTTTTTCAGTTACGAAGGTAACACTTATCTGTTGTAAAAATGTGATTATTATACATTCGGACGAGAAGCTCGTAATTTTATTCGAAATCAGAGTTGCCAATCTATTCTAATTGCTAAAAAAGATGAAATAATAATTAAAAATTCTATCTCTGAGTGAACCAGTATTGTTGTTTTGAAATACTTTAATGATAAATTTAAAATAAGATCTTTTAGCACGATATAATGAAAAAGTCTTAAAGTTATATGCATTACACCTAAATCTCTAATTAATTTGAATAAAAACATCTGTATCTATGTTATGTGTGTGTGTCTGCGGGTAAGAAGTGTTTCTCAAACTTTGAATATTTACGACCCAATATTCAATCATAATTTTCGTTGCTCCCCTCCCCTCTTCATACAATAACAATGTATTGAATTCAGTAATACTGTAACTTAATATAAACGTCTTGTTCAGCTAAAGCGTTAATTGCCCCGGACGTATGTATACGTCTTTCTGAAGTATATTTTTTTCTGAGCACAGCTACCCATAACATTGTTCCAAAGGCTTTGGAATGCAATAAAAGATCATTGACAGAGTTTTGAAAGGATTCACTTATTCCAGAGGATATTTGCTTATTTTCCCCCCCCCCCTTCCAAATACATCATATACGCACGCCTAGGTTGAAAACGGTGGCATTGGGGAGTGAATTGCGTAACTTTTAGTCAACAGTTTCGGTATTAGTTATAAACCTTAGAAATTATCAAGATAAGTGTTAATTTTAATTTTTTTAAAGTAATTATTAAACATGTTTTTAACTTAGTGTTGCCAAATTAATCATAAAATACATTGTGTAGTCCTGATACATTTATGAGTCTATTATATTAGTATAAATGTGTATATTATTTTTTTAATATGTCAGAATGTATTTTGTTTGTTTACTTTCAGCAAATTAATATCTTTTTTTAAAAAATCTTTTAGTTTTGACTTTTTTATATGCTTGCGCCCTTCCCCTTCCTTTCGTAGTGTTATCATGCCCCCTTAGAGAGGCGCGCCCTACAGTTTGAGAAACGATGATTAAAGTTAAAAGGTCGACTTGTATACGGATCGACAAAATTTCGATAAGAAAAACGTCCCTCCCTTCAGTTAACCCTGCACCAACCGTTCTAATCTTTTAGCGTTTGGAATGTTTTGAATAGATCTAATATTCTAATAGAGGGGGAAAACACGTAAATTCAAAGTCAGTGTCATTTTTTCCGAGTTTCCTAATAATTTATAAAATTTTCATTCAATCTTTGGGATGTCTTAATGCATGTGATAAGCATGATGCGAGTTTTTCCACCAGGGCAGGAAATGTGTCCTTTATACAAATTTCCCTTCTCGGTCATTTTCCAAACAAAAAATAATAGAGAAAGTATGACTAGCACAGATGGTATACAAGATGACAAAGGAATGCAAAATATGTGTTAGCTTCAGATAGATAGTATTACCAGAAATAAAACAATCATCGTTGGCGTCGGGCGTTTTACTTTACAGCAATTTGATTGGAAAAGATTCCAACCTTTCCACAACCTCATGGCTACATGTTTGAAAATTACAGGATTCCTTTGACTCGGCTTACGCATAGGTTTTGAATTTGGGGTAAATTGTTTTAAAAAGAAATCGCACTATTAGCTTATATGAGGAAATATACGGTAGTTTATCTGTATGTATATAATTTTCGAATTAAAGATTTTAATGTTGATTTTTGTTGGATGAAGGAAGCCATGTATAGAATCAACTTGCAATTTGGAGGAGAAAGATTCTCGCGATGTTCATGATTCTTAATTTAATGTGACCTGAAAATCCATAGTGAAACTCTGGTTGTTGACAGATATGATAGCCCCTCATATGACACTTTTACACAGTGGGAAGAAGAATTTTCAAACATGCTCTTCATGAAACATTCAAGAAGTGAAAGACCATCTCTCACTGACGATGCTGCTACAGTAAAGAAAGTGAAGTGCAGGGACGTCTTAAGGCCTAGGCCAACTTGGCTCGGGCCCAGATCCTCGAACACAATAGGGACCTCATCTCGTTTTCGACTAGGCTTTTATAAGATCGTGATTCAAATAATTTCAAAGGGTCAAATGTTTTTTCCAGTTGTATATTCCGAAAAACTGGGAATATCGAACAATATGTCAACTGGTGGGCTACAATATGTGTCAACAATATGGCTACATGTGGTGGCCCTCGTCCATGCAGAGGTTTAGGCCTTCCACCATACACCATCATTACTCACTTAGTAGCAGCAGTCGGTCCAGCTGGTTTGTGAGATTGTAATTCATGCACATTTATTTGTTTCGGGTTATTGTTTGTACGACTATTTGACAACAAAGGTACGTACCGTCTACTTTTAAGGGTCATAGGTGAGGCTTACATTTGTGTAAGGGCCCAGGGCCTCAAGAAGTCTTAAGACATCCCTGGTGAAGTGTGTGATCCTGTTAGACCAAAAAACAACAACCATCCAAATGATTATAAAAAATATTGACTTTAAATACAACAGTGAGGGGAAAATTATTCTCAAAGAACTGCATATGTGAAAGATGTCATCACATAAGGTTCCACTATTGTTGACATCTTTTGAAAAGCAAACATAGTGCGACCTATCAAGGGAGATATCAAGTATTTTAGAGTAGTAGTGGTCAATTAACAGCCATATGTAGTCCGCAAAGAGATTTTCTTTTTGTGCCCCCCACAAGACAGTCAAAAAACCAAATATATTTTCTAAATATAGAATAAATATATACTTTCAATTTTTGGGTCGACATATATCTCTGAACCGGGGGCGTAGCTACCGCCGTATCGGTGATCCGGGGCCCCAAAGCTTCAGAGACCTCAAAATAAGTAAGAAAAAATCGTGAAATGTTAAGGGTGCCCACAAAAAGAGCCTTCAAGGAATTTTGATACAGGGCTCATTCATGACTATTTACGCCAGTGTTCTGAACAAAGTTTTTCTTGCATAGAGATCAACAAGAGTAAATATAGATGCAAGTTTGTCGATGCAATCTGTAATATAATTCTCAATAAGTGTTATGAGTCCTAACTTTAACTCTCTTTAAACTAATTCTAAAATTAAGTGTACTTCCAACTATTGATAGCGTAAAATTAACTCTATAAATAAACTGAATATAGCTTCTACTATTTTATTCAATTTATATTTATTGATTTTTAAGGAACAATACCTTTTCTGAGATGCATTGCAATTGTACCTTTTTTAGTGAATGAGATCGTTTTAAAAAGGATGGTTCTCCGATGTCCTACACTTCGATAACATGACCCTCGAGACAAAACAATTGTCCACCCCTGCCTTATACTGAACTCAACCAAGGGCCTACTGCAGAAGAAGAAATTCTACAAATCCGAACAAAAATCGGTAAATATATTAGTTAACAAAACGTAATTAGTTTAGACTTCAATTTTGAAAAACCTGAAATATATCTCCGTTCTTTTCGCAACTCTTGTGGAAAACATTTAAACAAATTAAAAGACTAATCTATTAATTCTCAATTGCTTAGAATCAGTTTTAAGAAAAAATGAAGAAAAATGTTTGTATTTAATCTTTGTCTTATTCTATAACTCAGGGATGCCCTATCCGCGGCCCGCCTTGAATAATTTTGCGGCCCGTGAGATTCTTTACAACTTTACAAAATTCGACTATTTTATACAATATTTTTTGTTTAAAGAGGGTTTTTTTTTTGCAAAAAATAAATCCCATAACTGTTATTATTTTATCACGTTGCTCCTGTTACTGCGAATATCTTTTTCTTCTAAACTGAAATTTATCAAACATAAATCGTGCTCAAACTTGGCGCACGAAAATCTGCAACATCAATAACGATACTCAAATACACACGCATTGAGATCGACTTGCAAAAACTAAGTGAAAGAGTTGAGAAACAGATATCTC
>BMAV01010106.1:12915-25445 GCA_019973955.1 Trichonephila inaurata madagascariensis | reverse complement strand
AGTGGTCTTTGAAATGGTTTCCTTCCAAATTATTTGTTGAATGAATAGAAAATTAAGGGTGGGGCTTTCAGAAGTTGATTAGGGAAAGGCGTTAGACAATTCCAAACTTTCTAAAAGATTCGAATACTTTCTTTTAGAATAATACTTCTAAAACTAAGAAATTAAACCTGATTTTAATGATTTTGAACAATTATATATTTGTTTGGGACGTTTACAAATCCCAGTGGTGTAACGGAGAACATTAGGGCCCCCCAGCAAACTCAGGTTTTGGGCCCCAAGCCCAAATATGTACTTAGTGTCAGTCAAGCTTTGGACCTCCTAGAGTCCCTGGTCTCTGCGCAATTCGGGGGTGTACGTTACGCCACTATATTTTTGTATCTATTCTTCATGGTAGCATTAGTTATTAAAAGTTTTAAGCTATTGAGTTCTGCGTGATATACCACAATGCGCCAGTGAGTGTATTAATTTTGTCTTCTAGGCTCGAGTACTTCAATTTAACTATTCCATCTCATTCAACAATTCCGTTCACAACTGCAAGTTATCATAAATTGCAAATCGATTCTTCTCCTCCTTTCATCTTTAAAGATGATTTAGATTTCGCAATTATTACTCCAGTTGAACAACCTTTACTTAGCTCTGGAGAGAAGTTCTGTTTACATACAATAACAACTGTTAATAGGCTTAATGCAAAGGATTTCAGTTGCTAATACTATTCTGAGATAACTAGACTTAATAAATATTTGTTCTAGATTAATTTCGTTAGGTTAGATGCAGTAATGCTTGAATTTCTCGATTCTGAGTAATAATATATTTGAAATTCAATGATGTAATTGGGCTCTTGTGTTTAGCGCGCAATCGGGTTTAAATATGATTTCATATTGATAATAATTACTGCTTGCAGATTCAATTAAAACATTCTTGGGAATGGTGAAATAACATGGACAATTCAAGAATCAATTATTTATTTTATTAAAGGTTTTTCAGTACTGTGAGTTATAAATTGCTTTACCTCGCAATTACTCTTATTTTTCTTTAAAGAATGCTAGTATAAAATTAGTTATGTTTATTATAACTATCATTTGTAATTACGTTCGCATTTTGTAACGAAACTATGTATCATTTTTGGTGATGCATTGGGTTAATTCGTTTAGAAGATTTATTATTAAAACGATAAAATGTAACAGGATATGAAACAGATGTAGAGTAAATATTTTCCAAAAATGGAAGCTTCGAACATTTTTCTGGTGTTTTTTGTTTTCAAATTAAACAAAATATTAAAAAAACATTTCCTTGTAAATTAGCTGAAATGAGGTGAAAAATAAGTTTCACTGTTAAAAAACATACTGTAAAAACTTTATATACATAAAAATAAACTCAAAATCATTTTACATATGCATGAAAATGATTAATACAGAAGACTATCTGAAGAAATGAACAAATATTTTCCATGTTTTTAGTTATACATAATTTTAATTTCATAAACAATAAAAAAATAATGGTGGTAAAGTAGTATAAATATAATGAATAAGGATAAAATCTATACCTATAACCTACTTTAAATTTGTTTTTTATACATTTATCTTTTTACAAAACAATGGGTTAAAATAATGGTGGTCACATGATAAAGACAATCATGTGTTTTCCATTGAGTTCAAACTGTCTTTAGACTTGTAAATGAAGGAGGATTCGATCTGAGCACCTTCTGTTCCAAAAGCGAGTATCTTAGCCATCACGCCAAAACGATCGTCATTGCGTGGTGGCTATTACTGGTTTTATATCGATATCACACCGTCATACTACCTCCATGCCATTGATTCGGCGAATACGCAAACGAACGATACCATATTCGTGGCGAGCGTGGGAGCAGTTGCGTCACTTTGAGTGCGACGGGTTTGTGGGTTGCGTCATTCTTGCGTAACGGCTTGTCACATACATGTTGCTCTATGTATAAAGTTTAGGTAAAATTTCAAATATGATAATTGAGCAAACATATTCAAGTATTAAGATTCTTCAAAAAGATTATATATATATATATATATATCAAATTTTTTTTAAAAAAATTCTGTTGTATTATGATTGCACTTTTTAATCAAATGCACTTTGTTTACGTAAGACAAATTATTTGACATTTGTTGACAAATACGTACTTTTAAAAAAAAAAGTTTCTGTAAAAAGCAACAGTTAGTAACATAAAAGCGCATGCGATGATTGGCTGGAAACACAGGATTGCTTTTATCGTGTGACTATGACGTCACATGAATTTAGCTCGTTATCTCATTTTTTTTAATTTTAATTCAAGATGCTGTAATATACATATCCTGAGGGGGGATATGTATATAGAATACGTATCCCTATATATATAACAGGTGATTGTATAGTTATTGTAGTTCTTGACATCACACGTGGATTTATTCTGTTGATATTTTTTGTACACAAGATAGATCGAATTAAGCATAAATATATTCGTACTAAGATATAACTCAGATTCTTCTGTTTTACAATCAAGAAATATATCATCACTTCCTTTCAGTACCAATCTATCAGTACCTTATTTGAATCCAAGTGTTTGTTTTCTTTAATTTCCATTATATCAATCGATTTTATGGAATCAGATCTCATCTATTTAAAAAATGCCATCATCAAATTTAAAGCTTACTCAAAAAAATTTCTTTTCTCTCTTTTGGTTGATTTAATTAGGACTATCACAAGGTTCATTTTAACCTATTTCATCATAAAATCTGTTTTTTCTTAGCAACATTGGATAAAGATTGTAATGTCAATATTTATATTTTCATTTGAAATGAAATCAATACTCATTTATGGTTTTGGTGTAAAATAGTTGCTCGTGATCTTGTACAATGGATAAGAGAAAAGAAATTCTACTGTGTTAACCAAAATGATTTAATTAGCTGAAATGTGTGCAGCTGTTCGTCCTTATTTTGAAGGAATTTAATTAATAAGTATTCTAATTATTCGCTGGATTGCTTATTTCGTTCTATATATGGTTTTGCCATCAAAGAAGTATCTGAGCGGTAATTTAATTTTAATAAAACTTTTAGCTGTAATTATTTCCAACTAAAAATTAAAAAATTGTTTCATTCGTTGTGTTAATTGCTTTTCGTATTTCCAAGAATTATTTTTCGAATTAGTTACTATTTTATTTTTGGTCAGGCAAGAGTGGAGAGGATAAATCATTTCAAGTCTGATGTAATGATTTGTACTTAGACATTTGCTGGTAATTCTGAATTTTAGTGAAATCACAATAATTCTGGTAATTTTTTCAACACAAATTATTTTCGTAAATATTTTCACTGTAGTATTAAAAAATTACAATGGCAATTCAATGTATGAATAGTATATGAGAGTGATTTGGAATGAAAATTTTCATCAATAACGAGCACGTTTAGAAATATATTCATGTTCATAAATTAAGAAAGAGAGAGAGAATTAAATTAAGAGTCCCACAGAAATCAAACTCTAACATATATAAATGTATCACCCGTAAAATGACTACACACATCTTCAAGAATCATATGAAAATTGCAGGAAACCACCACATGACCCCGATAGTACGTCACAATGATGAGACTGTAAGAGGGGGTATATATGAGGAATACAGGCAAAGAAGTAAAATTGTTCGCAAGGGCTTTATAAGCCTTTCAGTGCAATAACCACATAGTTATGACACAAAGAACACATTTGGATGATTTTTACGCTGTAGAATTATCGACCGTCTGGAAGTTGGACGTACCCAGCCTAGAAACTTGGAAGCGCACAGATTATTTTCACCATGACTGGCAACGATTCCAAAATGATGGTCATCTGAATCGACATTACAGCGCAGGTCGTCCCTGAGTTACAACACCAAATGAGGACAGGCATTTAGCAGTTACTGCCAAAAGAAACAGACAGAACACAGCATCAGACCTATCTCGTCAGCTCTCTTCAGTCACTGGTACGACAGTTTCAAGGCAGACTGTGTACAGACGCTTAAAGCAGATTGGTCTATATGCTCGTTAACCTATCAGATGTGTTCTAATTATTGCAACTCACTGTCGGCTGTGGTTAGCCTGGAGTAGAAAGCATTCATTGTGGACACAGCAACAGTGGGCTTGTGTCAAAAGCGTAGTTACCTCCGTATCAGCCGTATCAATGATACGTTGCCTCCAAGATACAGGGACTGCACCATGCGGGAACAGAACAATCCTAAAATATTAAGGGCCCCCAAGAAAAGCTCCCAATGAATTTTGATACAGGGCCCAATCAGAACTAGCTACGCCACTGGCTTGTGTGATGTTTTCCTACGAGTCCAGGTTTAGCTTGAAGTCTGATTCACGTCAGATTTTCATATGGAGAACTCCCGTCACCTCCAAAACAAGGTTACGGTGGTGTAAGATTGCTCGTTTGGGGAAATTTTGCTGGGCTTCAGAATAGATCTGCATGTTCAAATCCGAACCATGACAGGCTAAATTTTTAGGGACATCATTCTAAAACATTTACGTTTCTTTAGGGGCACCATGAACATAGAATTTGTGTTTATGGATGAAACGTCCGTCTTCACCTAGAAAACATCGTAAACAAATGCCTTCAATCGTAGGATATCACCCTATTGTCTGGCCAGCATTCTCACCGGACTTGAATCCAATGGAGTTTGTGTGAGATATGCTTAGCATGCCTAGGCGTTGAACGGACGGGGCTGCATCGTCTAAGAGACATACAATGTATTAACCATCATACCTAGCATTTAATGTTAGTTTTTGCAAATAAGTGTTTTTTGTAATTGGTTCCAGGAACCAAAAATCGGAATTTTTGTTCATGATATCAAACATATAGCAGCTTTTTTGCTCTTTACCTTTTGTTTAACAAAAAGGCTTTACAAATAAATCACATTTGTTTTGCTTCTAACTCTTTTCTTTACCTGAACTTGCATTATTTTTAATTTATGGACATGAGTGTGTACTTTAAGACCTCCCCACTGCCTTATAGAATGCAATTATAAAGATAATTAACCTTTAATCTATATTTATTTGCCCATGGAAGACGGAGGTCACCACATTAAGTCGATCTTTCAGGAGGGCCTCTACTCCAGCAACGAAAAGCCTACCACTTAACCCTTTATCTACCGCATTATGATTTACTGCAGTTTTCTTCATGCAATATATATTTTTTTTTTTTGGATTACTACATTGAAAATTAAGGGATATACATAAACAATATACTCAACTTTGGGGAATTTAATCCGTTGGAGCTAATTAATTAATTAATGATATTCAACTGTAAAATTAATTATATACACTGTCCATTTAAAATGAATAGTCAAATTGTTTTGTAAGGTCTTCATATTAACATATAAAAAAAAATAAGACACTTAAATTTTGACATTAACCATTTTTCGGGACAAAAATGATAATCTTTACAAAAGCTTCGCTGAAAACGCTGTAAGCTGAAAATGCAATTTCTGCTATAAAACTATTCGCCTTTCCCGCTAAAATACTCATTATAGAGCCGGTACCGCCATATATCTTGGAAGAGTGAATTTCAAAGAATTTTCCTGCAAAGTATCGTTAGAAAATTCGTAAAAATGATTATTTTATGTAATTTTAAAGTGAGTGGTACTAATAAGTACCGCCGGTAGATAAAGGGTTAAATAAAGTAGTAGCTATTAATTAAAGTTCTTTAGGACCCTGAGGCTTTAATTCCAAAAGTGCTGATTTACAATATTTAAATAGAAATGATATTACTGAAAGTAATCAATACTTTTATTTGCCTTTAGCAGACATTAACAGAAATGTGGAATTTTCCTAGAATGAGTCTAAGAACAAAAAACTTATCAGCCTCGAAATTTATATATTTTTAATCCTCTTTATCCAAATCTTCGCTGAGCGAATGCTTAAAGTCTAAAGAAAATTTCCATTCAATTTGATCAAATAGATATTTAAAATACATAACTTTTTTCATGCTTGTATAATTCCATACGTTTTTAAAACTAAATGGACGCGCGCGCGCGAAAATATTTTATTTCTCCAGATAACCCTTAAATGTTCTGAATTGGTATATCATGTATAGTCAAATGAATCATTAGAAGAGTTTATTACCTCAAGTTCTTCGCTGTAAATTTCAATAAACCTTCGACTAAGCTGAAATTAAAATATATCTCTCGTTGAAAAAAGGAGAATTTTAAATTATTGTATAACTTAAAAGATTGCTATTTTACGTAAATTAAACTCATTTTATATAACTAAGCATCAACCTTTAAAAAAGCGTCAGATGTTACAGAAATACTTAAAATATATGATTTATTTTAAAAGTTTCTCCGTACATTTTCATTCACCAAATGAAGATCTATTCACAAACATTTCCCGAGAATGTATCTCACCGAACCGAAAATGTATACATTCGTTTAATTATTCAACTATACATTATCGCTTCTAAGAGAATGATACCTTAAATATTAGTAATAGTGCACGTAACATCCAATAATTGCATTCAAAAGTCCATAGATCCGTTATGTGAGCAAAACACTTTCGAGAGTGAAAGATGGGAGCTATATGCAGGAAAATTACCCTCGTCGAAATATGTAGTCAGCATTCTTTTCAATGCAACTTCGTGTGAAAATGGTAGAGGCATTAAATAAATTGCATCGTATCTATGGTAATGGAATTTTGAATGAAGCTGAATGCCGTTTCCTCCGGTATTCATTCGAACGAAAGTCTCTCTCTCGAGTCACTCTAGAAATTTCGGAATATAGAGCTTGATAAATCATTTTAGAATTGCCAGTTTTAAAATCAAAAGGAAAGTGAATAGAGTTTTCTATATTTGTCGAGATTGAAAATGTTTACGGTGAAGTAAATCAAAACGGGAGCTGTTTCACTAGTCTTGAGGTTTTCTAAATGTGACAGGGAATATTTTTTTTTAATATTACAATCATTTTAATTTAATGCGCATGAAAGAATTTTATACTTGGAGTAAATATAAATCTACTTTCTTAACACGCTGTTATAAGCTTCACTTGTATGTAATGGAATCTTTAAACTCGATTTTTACCCACTTTAAAAGGTCAGATTAATTCGAACTTTAGCACACTTGTTAAGAACCGATGACCATACAATAATTTAATATTTTTATTCCATTACCCTGATCAGGATCATCAGGATTAACGATTTCCCATTTCCATGTTTGTTGAATGATTCCAGATCATATTTTCATATTTGGTGATTAAAAGATTAAGTTACAACCCCAAATCGAAAACGCCAATGGGTATTCCAGATTCTAAAATAAAAATGACGCATTTAAAATTGATTCATCAATGAATAAATGATAATTTAAATTTTTTTAAAAAAAAACACGCTTTTATTGTTGATTGAACTAAAAAATGAAAAAAAAAAATTACAGTTTTAAAAAATCTGAAAAACAGGCTTTTATAGTTAATCAAACTAAAAAGTAAAAAATAATTCTTTATATAAGAAAAAAATGATTAACAAAAAGTTAATGTCATTGTGGTAAAAGCGTGAATTGTGCTTTGTACTACATTTTTTTACACTAACTCTGCATTTCGGAATAGAACTAGTAAGAAATTATAACAATTGATATTGAGCACCCCACGTTTTTACCACAACGACATTAATTTTTTTGTTAATCATTTTTTTCTTATATTAAGAATTATTTTTTTACTTTTTACTTCGATTAACTATAAAAGCATACTTTTTAGTTTTTTTAACTATAATTTATGTAAAGAAAATATAATCAACTTGAAAACACACCGTTAACTCTCTCGTCGATATACCATTGTTATAATATTTATATTTTTATAACAGAAAAAATGTGGCTTCGATGGCCGAGTAATCATGGTTGCTGTGACGTTTGAGAAATTTAATGGTAGCGTGAGATTTATGAATTTAAATATTTGGTTTATTTACCTCACAGCTATTAATTGCAGTATATACATTTACATTGAAATTATTCAAATATTGGTTGTTTCATTTGAGTCACAGAATATGATATTTGTGAGGGAGACCACAACCGTTCTCTTCAATGTCTTTCTACGGACTTCCTCTGCTCTCTCCAGGGTCTTGGGAAAGGGGAGGGCTGTCACCCCATTATCCTCGGATTACATCCAGCTCGTGGGTGGAGTGTTTTCTTTTCTCACGGTCAAAGATTGCTGGGGTGATGACAGTGTAATGGATAAGTGAACTCATCCATTAGTGTAAGAGGGACAGAAGGAAGATTAGTCATAGCCAATACAAACTCTATTTATTAACAATTCTCAACAACAACACCAATTCAACAACCCAAGTTAAGAAATGCATCAATTGATAAATATGGGAGCAATAGCGAGGTAGACGAAACGATTGGAGATATAATAATAAATCGGATCACTTACACTTAGCACGTCGAGGCAATGCACCTTCTTATATTTGAAGATAATTTCTAAAGTAATCTAAGTCAAACCGACCGAATAACGTTATACGAATAGCAGGGGTATAGCTACTGTCGTATCAATGATACCGGGCCCCCAAGCTAAAGGGTCCCCAACATATGTAGCTACAATACCACTAACAATGTTGTTACTTCTAAAAAAGGGTCCCGAAGAATTTTTGATACGGGGCCCACTCTGAACTCAGACTCATAGTGAACTATTGTGATTATCTGTTTGTATCCCTTAAAATCTGATTGAAAGGCTTCTCAATCACAACCACGTTCGGCTCCCCCCCCCCCCCAACTCCGGGAACCACAGCGAGATATCTACCTCAATTGATATGATAGGGAGAGGGGTACGGCTATAGAGGTAAAACAAATATATAAAAAGTTTAAAATTACAGTAATTATTTCGATTATACATCCACAAAAAGTGGCTTCAAATTTTCTTCAAATCGTAAAAAAATACCACCAATCCAATTCAGTCGTCTTCTAGCAAAATAGATGGATTCCAACTTCAGTTAAAACTGATTTTCAATGCATCGAAAAAAGTAAAGAGACGCATCATCAATTGCGGATGACTACAGTGCGTTTTCAGCTTAACTTCTGTGTTAAGTGCATAAAAAGTTCCTTTTCTTGATATTATGCTAATGGACAGGGCACGCAAGTGGCCGTGCCTCTGTTGTTAACTTCCAGAGATAGAAGACTACGGCACCCAGCTATCAGGCAACAAAATATGACCATAAATAAATCTCCCCCGACTCACCCGTTGATAAGAAACGGTCAACCCTTGACCTACCGTCTCGACCTCTTATAAGCCCGCCTTAAGGGCTACGAGAATGAAATGTCATTTTATGGAAGTATGTGGGGAAATTTTCTTGAATGGCAGGCTCAAAGCTCCGCCATGTTTGACCCCAAAATTGAAAATGGTAATTCTTTATGATCCTCGCGCTCCGACGAGCTTTTATATGATCTTGTTAATATATGAAATCCGAGCATTAAAATTTAATTCATATGAGATATGAGTTGTTTCGTTTATTTTCTGCTATTGAAATAAAATGATTCTGAAAGGAATATAAACAAGGGATATAAAAAAAATTAAAGTTAATTCCTACTTAGGTCAACAAAGAAAATTTTATTTTAGTTACTTGTTATTAAATAATTACAATTAATATAAATATGCAGTAGCGCACACAGGAATTTTTTAAGGAGGGGGGTCCGGGGTTGAAAGTTCACCATTCTTGTATCATGCTATTTTTGATTTTGTCGATTTTCAGGAACAAAACACAGTAAAAAACTAATTATTGAATAAATAATTAGCATTAATTAATAAAATTAATCATTAATAACAAATATTTAATTAAATTTTACGTATTATTTACTTAGAATTATAACCAATCGGAAAAAAAATCAAGGGCTTTGGGGGGGCCGGACCCCCAGGACTCCCCCTTGTGTGCGCCACAGTAAATATGTATATACATATGACCGAATCACAATATTATAAGTGGAAAAATAGAAAGCAATTTTCCATTTTCCTTCCTATATAGGGTGTTGGACTATTATATTTTAGTTTGATACTATTTATTCATTAATTAGGTGTATTTGATAAATAAATGCGAAAAAAAAAACCATTTATCATTTTTGGTAAAAATTGCATTATTGCAGTAGTTAGGTAGTTGTAGCATGCTTGTTATTACAATTTCAATCAGCTGTAACTCCAAGTGTAATTCTTGAAATAAATAGATTTCTTCCCTTTTTTTTCTGAGTGTAACAAGGATATGTACATTGTAGAAAGAAAATTCTTAAAAGTTTAAATTTTAAAAATATCTACATACAAGGAGTGACATAAAGAAAACGAGACTAAGTGTGTAGCTTGAAAAAAAGTGGAGTTGGCAACAACTGTTTTGATGAAGTCATTCCATGCATCCGAGTGGATAGTTTCGCTTTAACCGATTACGCCAGCTGGGAGTACTGTGTCATTGAGTGAACACGGGCGACTGCATTCTGCCAGGAAAATGTCGAATAAACACCGAGTTTCTTGGGTAAGTTAAGAAATCAGTTTCGAAAATGTTTCAGATACTAACCGAGGCTTACGGAGATGAAATTTTGTCTCGTGCATATGTGTCTGAATGGCATAAGCAGTTTTCACGAGAAAGGGACAGTGTGGAAGATGATGAACCCAAGATAAGCGATTATAGACCAAAACATAGCCAAAATTCGTAATGTGATTGGGTTCCCACTCATATCAGTGGTCAGACTGTTAATTAACACTATCCATTGCGCTACAGGAGCCCAACGAACGATTATCTTTCTATATATGCTCTTGGACTATTATTTTTTTCGTAACTATGTATTCATTTTTTAGTTTATTTAATGAATTATTATTTGAAAAAAAACTGTATTAACATCAAGTGTCATCCACTACAAGTTATAAAAAAATTTATTTGAACTTCAATAGATGAATAGAAACTATTTTATTAACGATTGAAAATTTGACCAAGATATATATATATAGGGAGAGGGTGAACTAATAGTAGGAATTGAATAAAATTGAAAAATGTGATTCCTTATAATTCAATATGTTTTAAGTATAAAAATTACAATCAATCCATTAAAATTAACACGAACCTTCGAATCATGGTGCTTTACGCTACTTATATTATATTATTCATTAATTTAAACATAGTATTGTTACGAATTTTGTGTAAAATAACGTAAATAGTTTATATTTCGATGTGTAATACGTTTATATTACTCTCTGTTGTATTTGTTTTATGTTAAAAGTAATATTTGCAAGCAATGCCATTCCTTACATTATAATGGTAAAAATGGTACATTACAATGAAAACTTGGCGAAATCTTGACGATAGGCCAAGTTGGCATCATTTTTGGCGACCCTTTGGGTGACTTGGTGCCCATTTTGGCGAGTTTGGGACCTTATGGATTCTTCTGGAAATCAGTGAAGAAATTCCCTTATTTCACGATCTGTAACGCAAGCGGAATTTTCTCGAAAGATCCGCGAGACCTATAAATAGGGAGTAGCTATCCGAAACTGACTTGTTTAAACTAGCGATTAGTAGTCCTGCCGTGGCCGTTGAAGAGTCGACCAGCGATTAGTGATTACAACGGCTATTGAGTAGAACGAACGAGTGCTTGTGAATAATCTTTTCCTTCCTTCCTCAGTGCGTCAACTGCCCAGGGTGGGCCTTGGCCTTCTCAAAAAGCCTTTTCCAGGCCAGCTTTCTTCCTGCTAGTGTTCTCCAATTCTTAGTTCTCAAAACTAGGAGATCTTTTTCTAGGCCATCAATCCATTCAAGGTTTGGCTTACCCTTTTTTTCGTGAGCCAATTAGTTGAGCGTTGAAGACTTTTTTTAGTGGTGCGGTCTTCATTCATTCTAACAACGTGACCTGCCCATTTAATTCGCTGTATTTTTATGCAGTTAACAATGTCAGATTCATTATGGATTATCTTTTACATACTTGTATTTTAGACACTGATAGTTGTGTCTGAGCGCTGTTGAATGTGTGAAGACCTTCTGAGATTTATTCTGCGAATTTCGCTGTGCATCCTGCATTTCAAAGATTGTTTTTCAATAATAAATTTCCATCGCTCCTGAAGAACTGTATCGCTCTTTGCAACTGATTTGAATAAAATCCTCGAACCTCGATCAACCTTACAATATTGTTGTCAGTATTCATTCAATTAACATAAATCCAAATGTAATTTTAATTTATTATACGTGATGCAGTTTATTTTCGTTCTAATACTAACCAATATCACGGATGAAGAAAAAAACACTCTTTAAGATTCTTTCTGAATTCATTTTGAGTTTCCTTTGAAATAAGAATCTACATATGCCGAATGAATTTTGGCGAAAAAGATACGGATGCATTTTTTCAATTGAAAAACGAATTAATAAAAAATAACCGAGAGAAAATAAAAGAATAAATTCTTAATTCAAAATAAAAGTGCATAAAAAAAACGTTTTGGGAAACACAGAAATTACGAAATAGATTTTTTTTTTGTAATGTGCGGCATCAGCACATTCGAATCAGAACATTTTCTTCTATTAAATTTATGATTTATTCCTTATTTTGTTAGTCATTTTTTTTTT
>BMAV01010105.1:0-10453 GCA_019973955.1 Trichonephila inaurata madagascariensis | reverse complement strand
GGGGCCCCCTTCTTTTTTTTAAATTATTTTCAATATACAGGGTAAAATCACAATTTCAGTGAATAATTTAACTAAGAAAAATTACTTACCTATTTCAAGGTTTTTTCACTTTGCTTTCAAAATTTGAGAAAATGCCCCAAAAAAACGGGAAAAATTGTTCCAAATGGTGACCAAAAAAGGACAAAATCAGAAATTTTTCGCCCGGGGAAATTATTTCAAAAAACCTCATTTTTTCACGTTACTGCAGTTTTAATGTCCTTTGTGATCACAAATTTTGGAAAATTTTTCTTTTTTGTGTCTTTTTGGGGCGAAGTGCTTTTGCGATACATTTTGGTTTATTTTTCTTCTAGATTTCCCTTAAAATGTGCTTTAAAATTTTTATCGTGGATTACAGAAAAGCAAACAAAATATTATTTTTTTTTTTTAAAGGATAAAAAGATGCAAATGAGGTTAAAAGAAGTCTTTTCTTTTATTTTAAATCTTAAAAAGAAAATCTGTATTTTCTTATTATATCAGAAAGTATTTTTTTTTTCTTATTCCAGTAAATTTTTTTTAACCTTTTTTTTATTTCCCCCCCCTTAAAGGGGGTTTCTGCACAGTTTAAAAACATGTTTTGGTTGTCAATCTCCAATTATTACAAAACACAATAAAGCTGGTATATTCCTCCCCTACTTGATCCTTTGGTTTTAATCATCCTATCGGCTTTCCCAACGATTTTGTTTGAAATCACTAATCTACTTTATAAATTGTGTTCATATTTTTATTTCTGTAATGCAATATTTATTGTTAAAGTATCTTCTTAACTATGTATATATTTTTTTATAATTATTATTTTGATATATTCTGTTTATATATGTTCTTAAATTTTCCCGGATCCCTTATTTTACATTTGTTTTATTTAAACAAAGGGACATTTTATGCATTTTATTATATTTTTGTTGTTTTTTTTATTCGTTTTATTTGTTTCCTATTCGTTTCCCTTTTTCAAAAATTTTTTGAAGGCAGATTTTGGGAAACTTTTCCTCCCTTTTTTTTTACTTAATTCTAAAACACCCTCCTATATGCTGCTGTTCTTTTTCCCAAAAATTTGATAAACATCGGTTTATGGTGATCCTGCTATTTATATTTTAATTAAAATTAAAATTCACGGGGCATCATTCTGCCTTTTGGGCCGCGGTTTGGGTCAAATATTTTTTGATTAAAACCCCTTTTATTAACTATAATAAGCCTCAACCCCCCCTGGTCCATTCAATTCTTTTCTCCTAGATAATGGTGAATTGCCAGAAACACGCACAAAGTAGCACGAAGAGGGGGAAAAAAATGCGAACATTTTCCTTGTATAATTCATAAATATAATTTTTTGTGTAAAACTTTTAAAAATACGTTAAAATGCTTTAATTATTTAATTCATTTAAATACTCAAATTCTTCCTGCTAAGTATCGTGATCTGCTGTGTCTTTTTATAAATTTTTTTGAATTATATTGAAGCATTTGTGGCGATGGAAGGAAATCAACGCAGCAAGTCCTCATTCTTTCCGAAGTCATTTTGATTTGGATTCGAGGATTGACTCAAACAGTTCAAGGCACATTCGATTTCTTAATTTTGTCTTTTATGACATCACTCTGGAAAATGCCCTTTCTACAGTGCCATTACTTATGGGTAGGCTGTAAAGCTTTAAAGTAAATATAGCTAAATATCTTAAAAATGGATTTCAAACTGCGTCTTTTATATTAAAAATATATCACCAAAATAATTCTCCATCATTTAAAAGTTCAGATTCAGATAGAAAAACATCCTTCACAACTGTATGTTGAAAATTTGTCTCGATTTATTCTCCAGAACATATAATTTAGATTGCTCTGCTAATTCTAAAGGCAGATAAAAAAAAAAGAAGGATGATTTGAATTAAAAATAATAGTAGATTCTGTAGAAATTATTTTACTTGTGCTTGTCAGTTTATTCACAAAGACATCCATCAAATACTTCAATAGGCAAATAAATGCTTTTTAAATTCATGGCAACTTCGAGATTCATATATTTAGAGTAAATTCTTCTTCTTAAAAGAGTAATGCAATCTTTTAATGCTTTCAGTAATTTGCAATGATCACCATGATCACTTTGAAAAATGAGAATTAATCCTCAAATTCTGCTAAAATTGGCGCTGTAATTTAACAATATTTAATTCTATGCATATATTAATTTAGTAAAAGGGTTAGTAAGGCAAGTAGTTGATTGGAAGAGGAATCACAGGCAATGGCGTAATGGAGTATTAGGGCCCCTTGCAAAGTCAACTTTTGGACCCTAAGCCTAATACGTACGTAGCACATCAGTCAGGCTTTACAGGCCCCACCAATGCGAGGGTGTACGTTACACCACTGAATCTAGATCAAAACCTTTCAAAGGGATTTAATCAGATTTTTTATCACATAATCTATCTAGATGACAAGTGCTTACTTTTGTCATTGTATGCAATTTTTTATAAGTCCAGTGCTGCAACGTAAGTCAATTACAAGAATAGATTTTTATTCATTAATTAATTGCAGTACCGTTGATGATAACTATACAATTTACTTAGTTCTATAAGAATTTGACCTTTCACAATTACCTTTCCAGTTTAATATTTATGTAGAAATTCTCTCAGCCTATCTTTTAAGAATATTACATGTTTCATTTTCATGCTTCTATCGGGATTAGAAAGAGTCCCCTTATTTCTTTTTTCTACTACTTGCAGTGAACAGGAGCAGGGGGAACCCTCTTAGATGAGCTCTGAATCGTGGCGGTGTGGTTGGGGAATTACAGAGTTTTGTGTCTTGGGGGTTGGGAGGATTTGGGAGGATCTTTTCGAAACTTGTTCCAATACTTTTATATATGGTTGAAAGCCAGCAAGTAGCGGGATCTTCAAGTGAAGTGGCATAAAATTCCTTAGCGAAGTAGCGGTAGGATTAAAAAGCGCTGAGAAAGCTTTAAAAAGTATCAAAAGTCGCGAGAAAAATCACACTATCTGGCAACACTGAGTCGGTGTTCTCGCTATGTGCTTTAGTAGAATTGAACATTACAGTTCTTTAATAAAAATAATTCTATTATTGTTGTGTCTTTCAATTTTAAAAACTCTTCAATTCTTCTTAGCATCAATATCTCTACTTTCCCCTCGTGATGATTTCAATGGTCTGATTGATGAACTTTAAATGTACAACTGTAAAACAAAACTGTCTTTTGATCCGGAATTTCAATGCGAGATCCCCAATCTGGGGTTACAATTATACTCATGCTCGAGGGACTTATTAATTGATTTTTATCTTACAGAACAATCACCATATCTGTAATATTCAGGGGTTGGGCCCCTTTGCAGGGAAGGCTCATTCGGTACAGAAATCCTGATATCACCTTATCTCTAATATAACATCTACTATTTAATAAACTTAAATGGGGAGGTTCTGAGCCAGAATCTCTTGGTGACTATTAGATATTAGTTGTTACTTCTTAATGAATAGTTACTACATGTAATTAAAAATCTATTTGTTTATATTATGTAATCTAGTAAGGACATAGAAGTATTCCCCATGTAGAACGTGAAGCATCACGTAGCCTAAACAACAATGAATAACTATCTTAAAATCCTGTGGTTCTGACTATAATATTACTATATGGTGTCAGAATAAAGATTCCGCATTTTTTCTTCAAAATACTTAAAATTTTCAAACTGAGACTGTTAGAAAATAGTTTTAAAAGGAAATGGCAAACAGTTTACCAACGATTTTTAGCATTTGAAGCGTGTACAAAATCCATCGGAATCCTGGAGAAAGTGGAAAGAAGATTTTGAAGATTATTTGGAAATCCCTTCATTTAGAGAAACCCCAGAAAACAAAATTGCTCTATTCCGTCATTTATGCGGAGAATTGAAAAAAAACAGCTACGAAGCTTTTACCTTAAGTCTAACTTTCGGTTTTGTGAGGGTGTGACTCTGCATCCAAGTGCTTCAGGAATTTAATAAATATTTTCTGGACTATCAAAACAGAAGTTTTTGCTTCTTTTGATTCTTGGAAATAAAGCAGAACAAGGAGAAAAATTTACGGACTATTATTCACAGGCTCGTAACGCCTGTTTGTAGAATGTAATTATGGTGAATCCACGGGACCAAATGGTTCGAGATAAATTAATTCAAGGACTGTTGGACAAAGCATTGCAGGAAAGAGATTAATTAGAGGAAACAAGTAAGGCCAGGGGCACGCTACATGAGGTGGTGAGTGAATGCAAAACCGCTGAGAGAACAGTAAGGTACAAGCATCAGTCATGAACGAAAAACTTACTGTGAATGTTTTGAAGAATTTTAAAAATTATCGGAAGCAGAGCATCAATAATCAGAAAAATGAGTTCAACTGCAAACAATGTGGGGAAAAACATGAGAGAAGAAGAAATGTCAGCATTCGGAACTAAATGTCGAAATTGTGACGGAAGAAATCACTGAGCAAAGGTATGTGCAGGGCAAAGTAAACAGAAAAACATGGCTGCTCGAAGAGTGAATGCTATGGAAACAGCTTGAGGTGATACTATTTATATTGAGGAACTGAAGTCAGTGAATGAACTGGACATGCGCGAAACCAACTATGTGTGGTATGAAAAATTTTAGTAAAATAAAAATGCTGTAACGTTTTAATGGATACTGGGTCTCAAGGGAATGTAATTCCCAAGTCAGAACTGTTAAAATGGGATGAAAATCAGTAGTAGAAATTGCAAAAATTGCTGTGCTTGACTACAATAATAACAAGTTCCAATTCTAGGTGAGTACTACCTCAATTGTGAAACTAAAGGTATAGAAAAACTTATATAAATTTTTAGTTACAAGCTTAAATTCATGTCAATTTTGAGGCCATGAAGCCTGCAGAGAATTAGGGCTGATCAGAGATTGAATATGATCTATAAAAGTCTATTGAAACTCAAATTTAATTTTGAAAGAATTTGCTGATGTTTTTACTGGTACAGGAAGACTTAAAGAATTGTAAAATTAAATTAAAGAAAAAACCCTGTTCCTCATGTAGCAGCCCCTCGTAAGAGTGCCTCTTGCTATACATAACAAAGTCAATGAGAACTAAGTAATGGTAGAAGCAGGCATAATAAGCAAAGGATTAAGAACCAGCTGGTGGGTGAGCAACATGAGGTGTAGTTTAGTAAACTACACACGCTCTCGAACGCCTGTAGTTAACTTATTTTTAAGTTAAAATAGTCTCGATCAGAACTTCGACAACCCGAGATGAAGTCTCTGATTGGCTAGACACTTGACACTCGACATTTGTACGCCTTGGTGTGAATGAACCTTAAATGTGGTGTTTTCTCCGATATTTGCTGTCGTAGCAATCGTACTTCAGGTTAACACTATGAAGCTAACGAATTGTGAGGTTAACGCTGAGTCATGTTTATCTGTTTTCAGCTTACTTTTACAGCTTTATTTTTCTTACTCTTAAAGTCATTCTAATAGTTTAGAAATCAGCTAGTTTTTTGTTGTTGTGAATGTGTTTTGCATTTTGTATCTCACATCATATTAATATACAAAATAATCAATAAATGGTTGCTTATGTCCATATTTACATTGACTACGAGCTCTATATCATAATGGTTTTTCTTTGCTAATAAACTATTAATACGTAAGGTACTTTCGTTGATTCTACGAAAAGGTATTTGGTAAATGACACAAAAATAAAGCAGCAATAGCAGAAACACTAGACAGTTTTTGTCACATTAACAATGCTTGTTTGGGCTCATTTTTAAAAACATAAATTTTATATTAGGGCTACAAAATATTTATTTCATAAACAAAACACCTTTATCATTATAGATAAATAAAAATGAATAGCCAATGTTTATTTAAAGCTACATGAAGAAAAGAAATGAGTATATATACATTTTCAAGGTGTATCGAACAACCTATTAAAGTTATATGTAGACATTTAAAATAAAGATATTATTACAATTTCCATAAATAGAATAAAATTAGAAAACTTACCTTCGAATACTTTGATGGAACAAAATCTCTTCTTGAAATGGCTTGTATCCATTTTTTTCGAACGGAGTCCTCTTTTGGGAATCCGAACATTTGTAATTCCCAGTACTTTTATAATTGCTATTGCAATTCCGGTACAACACGTAATGTGAACCCATTTTTTATGATTTTATCAGAATCGTCACAAATAAATTGAAAATCTGCATTAAAAATGTTGAAAGCTTCGAACCGCACAGGAATAACCAAAATTGCGTAGGCGGGTAAAATATCGTTGGGTGGATGACTTGAGTACCCAGCTCTTTCCAGCTACAATCTCATATCAGTAGGTATTTGAGTGACTGTAATTGATTGACTCTTGCCCTTTGTTAAGAGGCGAGTAAAATGAACTTCAAATCAGGCGGGATTTCTATACCTACTATATGTGACGTCACAAGCTTCTCTCATTTCAGTCGTCAGGCTTTGTATCATCTACCAAATTGTTGCACAAACTCCATTTGATACAGGAAGGTTATCATCATTTGTTGGACCATTGTAATTAATTTCACGTTATCTTTATGCCATGAGAAATAGCCATTTGTTTCGTTGCTGTAAATTGTTTAAAATAATCCTTGAGGAACCATTTTATTTGAAATATGTTGAACTATTTTTGTTAATTTTGCCACCAAAGAAGTGTATTTCGGCATCTAACAAATTTGGTTCGAAAATGGAAGTGATGGGTCTTCCAATCAAAAAATGTCGCGAAATTTAGCACCTCAAGTCGTGAATAACTGAGTGATTAGTCTATAATTAATTCCTTCAATCTGTGAACATGGTTAAGAATTCTTCAAAAGTCATCTTTAGGTTCTACCGCTCTTTTTGAATAAAATTTGAATGATTTAACCCTGCAGTAAAGAGTCCTCCAAAATTTGGGTTCTGGTATGAAATTTAAGAAACTCCCTTCAGAAAGGTAAGAAAGAAGTTTTCATCAGGAAATTTTAGGAGATTATGTAATCTTTCTAATTCTCAATTAGCTCCAACAAAGTGTTTGGCATTACCTGAGAATAAAGTAGCACATTTCCCTCGTCTAGCCACAAAACGCTTCAATGTAGCAAGGAAGGCGTCTGTGGTCAAATCCGAGACAATTACAATTACGAAATGGACGGCCTTTGAGGCTAAGCAAACGAAAATGGCTACATATGTATTTTTATGGCTCCTTGAAATGGAAGAGTGCATTTTTTAAAAATATTTTAAGTGCAAAAAAGAAGAAAAGAAAAAATTTTCAAAATTACGGAAATTTCATAGAATTTTGAAGAAGTTTACAACATTCCAGCTCAATTTTAGGGAAAGTTTTTAGTGTTGGAAAAATAGTTGTAACTTATACTTTTGGGGGAATTTAAATCCAAGAAATTCCATAGAAATTTGTAAAATATTGCAAAAATCGGGATTCTAATAATTATTTCAAGTTAATCACACGATAAAAGCATTTATTTTTTAAAGAAAGTTAATGAATACGTCGTGACAAAGTGAAGAAATTCAGTTTGGCTGAAAACCGGTTTTGATGCCTACTTTTGTCATTGTTGTAACAATAACATTCTTACAACAATGCAGACAAATCAAAGTTGGCGTCAAAAACCAATTTTTTTAAACTTTTTAATCAATATATTTTCAATTAATTGCAATATCCGGAATATAAATGGGTAGAAATGACCCTCCGGTCAGTTACGATCTTTTTTGTGCCTTTTGGCCCGGATTTCTGCGTTGCACTTGGTTTAAGAGGAATAAACTTTTACATAAAGTGCATATGGAACACTTTGTTTACCACGGATTTTTAATAGGTGCAAGACTAGCTGCATGATGCAGCACTGCACGGACTTTTCAAGGCATAACTTTTTGCGAATGGAAATTAACTCTTAATCGTCTCGTATTCAAGAACTTTTTGGTTTTATTGGGATTTCTATATTTTGTCCTCAAAATTTCCTTTTAAAGAAATTTCTTCACCACGTCTTTGCCCGTCGGACGGGTCTGTTTCCCCCTCTACGTTTAGCCCGGCGTTACACGGGCTTTTAAGTGTAGTTTCATTCCCCATGGGGAAATTTCCCTTTCTGGAGGAGTCCAACACTTCTGGGTGTCTGTGTATGTATGTGCATGATTTCTATATATTTATGCCATTAAAACTCCCTTTTGTGAAATGTCCTTTAGGGTGCCTTCGCCCATTTGACAGGTTTCTTTTTTTCTCGGCTTAGCCCGACGTTGCACGGGCATTTTCGAGTATAAAACTTTTTTTTCCCAGAGAGGAATCTTTCTTCAAATTTCTGTTTTCGATTTAAATTTACAAAACTAATCTAGTTTTATTCATAAGAGAACATATAATGTGTGATTTTTGTATTGAATAGCTAATTTAGTAATGATTAATAAAAAACAACGCTGCTTTAGTTTTTTTTAAAAAAGTATTAATTTATATTCATTTTTGTTAAATAATGAACTGAAAACTTCTTAATGTTAGCTATTGATTCAACAGCTTATTTCTGGATGTTTTATTAGTGAATAGTTAGTAATGTCTTAATAGTACGCTTTAACTTGGTAATTTTCCAACGTTTTCTGAAACTTGAAAATAGCACCAAAAATTCATCTGAATAAAACCAAAAAATGTTTTTGTTGCCACTGATGAATTAGCTGCTTCTTCTAATTACAGATTCCAGCTATAACAACCACAAGGAGTGAAAAATGCCCTGGGATTTATAATACTCGAGTTTTAACTCCACTTTTTATGCCTATCATATTTGCACCATTGCCGTATCTTTGTCCACGACAGTTCTGAATATCTAAGCTATTTTTTTCTATTTCTCACAGTATTGCATTGGTCAAATATTTTCCAATCTTTTCAATGACAGCAAGAAATCTCATCAATTTTTCTTCTATATGCTTCCAGTTGATTTACTACAATATCTTAAGATGACCGACATTTGTTATAAACTCTACTGCTGTCGAGTAAAAACGAATAACATTTTGCCTCTTTTATCTTACCAATCACTTCACTGGTAACTGTGTTTGATATGATTGTCATCAATTCATTTTGAATATCATGGCTTAGATAGTGGTGTGCAAGTTGTTTATTATGAATGGGATTTTTATGCGTTCCCATAACGTACGCTCATATTTAGATATCAATTTAAATAAGTCTATGAAGTTTCCAGAATTCTAAGTGTCTTCGTCCGTTTTGAGAGACGAAGATTTTCTGTGACCTCTAAACGCCAGACTATGATAGGCTAAGAAATATATGATATCAATTAATCTCGCAAACAAATTGTACCAATGTTTTTGAGATTCAAGAATTCGCCTTTCATTTTCTCAGTCTAATGTTTTTCCGTGCTTTATTCCCTTCTCTAATGTTATCTATTGGAACATATAAGCCATATCACCGTTCGGAAGAACAATGGTATTACTGCAAAAATGCGTCAAATACAAATAAGTCCATAGAAAATAATAGAAACACATCCCACAAAAGGGGAAATAGACGTTACTGTAGTTTTCCAGAACCACCCCAAAAAGGGGAATTGCGTCATGTCCTGAGTGAGCTATAGTTCGTGTTCAGGAAAAAATAATTACGACTAATACACTTATTATATATGTTGACTAAATAAAAACTAGGTAAAAAAATAGTGTAAAGAATAGAATATTTTTAAAATTAGGAAACTAACATTAGGTAAATTAGGACTAAACTAAAATTAGCTTACAACACTAGATTAGGAAAAATTGAAAATGTTTTAATTTATAGGATGAATAACGGTATAGTATAAGAATGAATAACAGTATAACAGTATAGTATGAAGTGTATTTATTTTCCCAAGTTCATACAGAATGGGTGTGTTGTGTCTGCAAATTTTCATTGCTTTTTGGGAAGAAAAAAAAAGTTTCAAGAACTATCATGCACCAAATATGTATCTCTATTTTTTTTAAAATTTGACATCCTTTTTTTTTGAAAAGGTTTAAAATTATTAATATTAAAATTTTTTTTTAAAGGGATGTGACTACCTTCGAGCACTTTTTTTTAAAAATATAAAATTTCAATTAAATAAACATTTTTATTTGAAATGGGGCATAAAAAATAAAAATTCCAAAAAGTTTTTTTCAAAAATTAAAATTAATTTTGGAAATATTGGGGAAATTTTAGGAAATTTTATGAAAAAAAATTTCAGTTGGGTAAGGATTGTATTGAAAATTTAATTTAAAATATTCTTATAATATTTATACAGTACATAAATGCCATTATTATCTGTGTTTTTAGCATAAAATTTGTAAATACTTTAAAAGTGTTTGAAATATGTCAATTTTTTCCAAAACTCAATTTTTTTCAAAAAAACTAATGTTATTTTTTCACAAAAAAATGCAAAAAATAAATAAATATATACACAGAGATTAGATTATAGACTAGATAATAGATAAAACAAAAAAAACTTTTTTTTTAAAACAAGTAATAC
>BMAV01010104.1:118154-149970 GCA_019973955.1 Trichonephila inaurata madagascariensis | reverse complement strand
AGGAATGAACTGAAAAGGGGGCCAAACCGAAGGACCTCGCAGGCCACTTCGGAAAATCATTATAATCCCGCGGGCCGCATATAAAAATATATATCTTATATTGGATCCATTACAAGCAGAGAAAATTTAAAACAGATTTACATACTTTTATTGTTTTCATTTTTTTCATATATACAAAGATAATATAATAACAATAATGCAATGATAAAAAAATATTCAATTTATTTAATTACTGAGATATTTGTTTCTCAACACTTTTACAATGAGTGTATTTGCGCATCGTAATTGCTGTTGCAGGTTTTCGTCCGTTAAGCCAGAGCGCGATTTATGTTTAATTAATTTCAATTTAAAAAAAGACCCCAGCAACTGAAACAACAAAAAAAAATGGAAAAATTATATAGGATATTTTTTTTTAAAAAAGCTCAAAAACAAAAATTTTTCGAAAATAATGTATTTTGAAAAAGGTTGTTATGAATCCCCGGGCCCCAAAAAAATTATTCAAGAGGGGCCATGGGCCCCTAAACCCCTAGGGTTTTCGTCCCCATCAAAAGGGGTGCCCCCTTTTTTAAACTTAACGACTGATAACTTATTGCCTTAAAAATTTCAAAAAAAACCCGTTAATAATATTTAAACTTTTAGGGTAATTTTTTAAAAAAATTAATCAAAAAAAATTTTTCCCCCCCATCCTCTTAAGTGTGGGGTTAAATTTTAAAAGATTGTTTTAAATAATTTACTTTGAAATATATTTGCTTTTTCCAAAAGAGGTTTTAGGTTTAATGTAACAAAGGAGGTAACAACAACACCAGTCAATGAAATACGCGTTTGACATAATATTTCTCTGACGCAAATAGGAAGGAAAAATTCTAGAAGGAAATTAAAAATCATGCGGACACTAAACATTCCGAAAGGAACACTCCAACATTATTTAATACCGCATGTTCTTTTAATTGTTTGCATGAATTGAAGCTATGCTACGATAAAAAAATTGATTACAATCACCAAATGAGACTTTGAACAAAGGACTTCCTAGATCCGATTCATAAAAAAAGACACTTGGGTAATCTTATTAAAACAGGAAGTCTTATTAAAAATTATCGAATTATTTCCTCATCAGCGGAACAAATTAAAAGGGTTGAGATAGGGATAAAATAGCGTGCAAATTAACATTCTTCAATCAAAGCATAGAAATCATTTCACTAATTATTCATTTTCTTTTTTTCCGTAACCAACTTCCCCCAGAGATGTGGATTATTTTTTTTTAGGTTAAAAGTTTGTTTTAATTTTTTTTTTTCTCCCGTTTTATTTGATTCGATTATTAAGGTTGTTACGATCATTTTATTACATATCGAAATCAATATTTATTTTACTTCGTGAAAAATAAGATTTTTTTAAAAATCTATCAGATATAATTTATTTGTGGTAAACAATGAGATATTTGTAAAATGTGGAACAATTCTGATTTAATGTATCATAAACTAGCGAATTAAGAGCTGAAAAAATGTATTTCAATGTTCTTTTGAGCACATTTCTTACCCTTCAAATAATTTTTTACGATCAACTTTTTACCCTTTTTAAAAAAAGCTTTATTTGGGGTTTTTGATCCCTTTGAAAAAATACCCCATGTGTTAAAAAATTATGTGCTAAAAGAGTAAAAAGGAATTTTGAAGGGGGGTGTTAGTTCAAAAAAGTTCAGCATTCTCGTATATGCTCAATACCCCCCCAACAATTTTTTTTGATTTGTCGTTTTTTGGAACAAAAACAGTAAAAATTTAAAATTGAATAAATAATTTTGCTTTAATTAAAAAAAAAATAACAAATAATTAAATTTTACGAACTAAATTCATAGGATTTTAATCAATAATAATAAAAAACCAAGGGTTTTTTGGGTGGGTCCCACCCGGGGGCAACCCCCCCCTTTTTTTGCCCCTGGTTGAAAGTACCTAAAAACCCATAACGGCATTTTCCAAAAAAATAAGATCTAAATTTACGGGTGCGCGTTACACGCCGGGTATCAAAAAAAGAGAGCTTTAAAAAAGCAAAAGAGGTGAGCATATAAAAACAAAATTATTGGTAGTTATAGAGACTGCCGATAGAAGTGAAAAACTTAGAACTTTTAGTTTTTAAACTTTGAAATTTCATAATGTTGAATTAAAAATTATCAACATCAACCGGTTTTCACATCTGTTGTACCCCGAGCATTATAGGCATGTTTATATGGTTTTTTATTATTCAAAGTATATTACGCCCTCTCTTTTGTACAAGATCTATGAAAAATTAAATAAATTCAATTGAAATACAATTAATATACAATCATATTATTTCAGGATAGTATTTGTATTTACTTAAGTATCCGGCAACATTCGGAATTGTAGTTTTGTAAAAGCGCACAAACGAATATTTTTTAAAAATATTTAGTGTTTTTTAGATCAGAATACGCGTATAAAATTGTTTTAAAAATATTATTACAATAAAAATTATTTAAATGCAATATTTTGGCAGAAAATGAACTTAGAATTATTTATTTTCAAAATGTTCTCTTTTTATGAAAAATGCCTCTGTAAAAATAATATTTTTGCATATACATGGCTAAGACTCCTCCAGAGAGCCTGAACTAGGATTTTATAAAAATTCACATTATTTTCAGAGTTACTACCAGTTGAAATAATTATCAGTGTTTTTTTGTTAAAAAGTCTCCACTCGGATGTATTAAATTATGAATAAATCTTTTAAGTTAAATATTTCAAGTATCCTAGTCCAGACTCTGTACAGAGGCCTCAGCTTTATATAGGCAAAATATAATTATTATAAAAGCATTTTCCATATAAAAGGAGACTGTTTTGAAAATAAATAATTCTAAATTAATTTTTTGCCGAAAAATTGCTTTGAATAAACTTTTTATTGTAACAATATGCTTAAAACAATTTCATACGCGTATTCTAATCTAAGTGACACTAAATATTTAAAAAAATATTCGTTTTTACGCTTTTGCAAAATCACTGTTCCGAACGTAGTCGGATACCTTAAATTTCAATGTACTTGATTTTTAACATTATTTTAATTGTTTGCATCGTTGTCATCATTAATTTCAACAATAGTTAGACTTTTTGTACTTTCAATTATTTCATCATCACGTGGAAGAATATTTTGAGGATTTGATGCATAGTTTACCATTATTGGTTCATCTAATTGCTTAACATAACACATGAGCATGTCGGTGACGCGAACCCATAAGATTTCCCCCCCTACCAAAAAGTGCCCAAACGTGGCTATAGAAGTTTTCAAAAATATCTTCTACATATATCGAAATACTGTTTATTTAAAAGAAATTAGATGTCTTATGAATTAAAGGAGTTGTAGTTCTAGAAGTATGCAATTTTTTCATAAAAGTCTAAGATAATACCTCAAATAAATTACTTCAAAACAAAAGAGAATTGTATACTAACATTTCAGATTTCTTCGTAAAAAAAAGGGGGGGGGGTGCGTTTTATACGGTGAATATAACTAAAACTTTTTAAAAAAAAGCAGCTTGAAAGTGTAGGTGCGCGTTATACGCTGGATTTTACGGTAATATAAAATGATTCGTAGTCTCTTATGGGTATGCTTATATGATGTTACAATACAGGTTTACAGAGTTTTGTTGCTGTTAAAATTTAAATTTAATCATATTACTTTTTAGTATTATAACTTGCATGTTGCAAAGAAAGAAATTATCCTTTATGATAAGTGTTCGATGCAAAACACAATTATAAAGACAAAAGAACCTTGTTCTCAACCCAAAAAAATTTAGTTATTATTTTTTTGATTGAATATATCCAAAAAAAAAAAAAAAACACACACACACACACCGCTAATTGTAAAAGAGTACTTATAACATTGCAAAATTTTGTACAGTGTATGATAACCAACATTTACCCATTAGCACCCACGATTCCCATTTGGAGGTTTTGGTATTTTACGTGCCCCCCCCTTAATTATAAAAAATTTAAAAAAAAAATATGGATAAAATTTTAAAAATATCAAACATAATTTGAATATAATTAAAAATTTTTACAAAACTTTTGTCCGCCTAAATAATTTAAGGCTAAAATTTAAGAAATGGCGTTGTTGTTACTTTGCCACCCTTTGGGAAAAGGGCCCCCGAAAAAGGGGAAAAAGGCAATGACGCTTGTCGTTGCCGTAGCTTTGAGAACCATTCAGGGGACAGAACGATTTAGCTCGGTTTCAACCCAATTTTTGAGGGGGAACACCCTGGGTGTGGTCAGGGGGGGTCCCACTTTCTTCCCCTTCCACCAACCTCCGAGAGGACTTGCGGCCGACGTCATCTATTATATCTATTTTAAAACTGTTCATGTTTTTTTGCCCCGAGACAAAGTTAACATCCCTTAGACCCCGTGGGGACCAGCCAGTGCACTTTTTTGGGCCCAACGGTATCACTATCTCCCGGGATACGGACGTTTATGTGTGGGGGGTTTTGTTATAAAATTCAAAACGTTTTCCAACCCCCAACATCGAGTAACAAGTGGTGTCTCATCTGATTAACATAACTATTAGCAGATTGATATCACGTATTCAGGCCCTTTTTTAAAGGGAAATGGCACGTGCCTTGAGCGCAAAAGATTGGGAAACACAAAAATAAGACGATAAAAAATTAAAGTTACATCGAACGTACAACGCCTAGCAAGTCATGATAGAAGCATTTCTGCTCGAGAGAGAGAAACAAAGAAATGAGATCTACTTGTGGAAAATGAAAAGCTTAACAGTTTCATGTTGCTATGCACTCAAAATGATATTCCCAGGGAAAACGTTACAACTATGTTTTAATGATTTTGCATTGATCAAATCTCGAAAAAAAATTTTGTTGTACCCAGTGGCGTAGTGTGGCTTTCGCCGCGCCTGGGTCAACCAAATTTTTTCAAACCCCCCTATTTTAATTATTAGCCCGCGACACTCCCCGTGGAGTTCTGACACCCCAGCAACAAGAAAAGCCCCCCTAAGATTCCAAAAAGAATGCGCAGAACCACGATTTTTTTGTAGCTGTACATTTTATTGAACCTTCAGGCCCATGCAATTACAGTTACCCGACGACTGAACGAACGACCTTCAAAAGTTTATCTGGGGTGCTGAGAACCCCACGCGACATTTAATGGTACAGTCAGATCTGAATGTTTGGAAAATCATTAAAATATTAGTTTTCTACTTTCTACTATCCTTATCATTAATTATAAAGTATGTTTATTACTGGTTTTTATGTTTTACTTGTGGTTTATGAAAAAATATAAAATTATGCATGTGTAAAATGTGTGTGTAATGTAATAAAATGTGTAAAAGTAAAAAATAGTACAAAGATAAGAGATGGAAAGAGGATAGTTAACAAGTTGAAAACAGTTCATACAATAATGTATATTCTATACTGTAATTGCAAGCAATTTCCTTATTTTACTGTATTAGTTTTCAAAAGGGTGGGAGGTGTCGTAAGGTAAGAAATGACCGAGAGTGGCCAAACCATGCTACTATCCTTTTGATATGGTTGCTTTGTCCATGTGCTATGCGTACCAGGCGCGTGCGCGTTAAAGCAAGAAACTAAAACAGGCGCCTGCCTGCCGGGGATGAACGTAACAATTTGAAGTGCTTAGCGCCGGGGGAGTGTTAAAACTAAGCCTTGTACATATTAGGCTGGTGCAGTTTGAAGGATTTTCTTTACGTTAACATTTACCTTCTTGTTTCATAGTTCTTTGCTTTTGACATAACCTCGCTTGTTACAGTGGTATTGCCAGTTGCCAGAATCACATTTTCAACATAGAAAGTACTTTAAAAAATTCGATTTTGTTATTTGTTTTTAATTTCGCAAGGAAATGAATTCATCCATTGTTTGTATAATTTTTGAAGTGAAAACTTCTTTAGGCGCGTTTCTGCTGAGCAGTGAACGTAGTGAATCATCACGCTCGGGTCAGATATCGCTGAATCGGATTTAATCGGCTCCACTCGGATCGGTGATGGACTGAATCGTGAATACTCGGCTCCAATCGTCATAAGCCAGGCTTTCGATGATAATAAGGATATTAATCACTTTCGCAGAAATAAGTGGAAGTTGAGTGATAGACAAGGCTTACTACTTTACAAGTAGTTAATTATTTTTGAAGTGAAAACTTTTTTAAACGTGTTTTTCTTAAGTAAAAATTTCATGCACACTTTTTCCGGTTAAATTTTATTTGCTTTTTCCTTATTGAAATATTGCTATTAATTACTTACGTTTACACATTGGCACAATTATATGAGTGGTAAAACGTTTGCTATAAATTGATGATGGAAATATGTAATCGGTTTTTGATAATGATGGATACTGCAATGCAGTGGCGTAGCTAGTTCTGAGAGGGCCCTGTATCAAAATTCCTTCGGGCCCTTTTAGATATGTAAACCCCGTTAGGACTGTAATTGAAAATGTTTGGGTCCCCAGTTGGGGTCCCGTATCATTGATACGGCTGATAAAGAAGTAGTTACGCTCTTGCTGCAATGCCTACATAACTAGTGCATCAAAAGGAAAAGCAGTTGTAGTAATAGATGAGATAACTGTTCACACTGCTTTGAAAATATCTTTTTTTTTTTAAATTGTTACCAATGTGTGTTGAAGTTGTACATTCTCGGTTAATTATGTCAGAGGGATAACCATCAATGAGGTTAGTATGATTGGTGTAGAGCTGCTACAGCAAATCAACCAATGTCTTAAGCAAATCACTGGTAATTTTGTAAGTAATTTTAGAAACTTAGATGTAATATTAATTGATGATTTGAGGTAATTACGATGAGTTAGATAAACTCCGATTTATAAGCAAATAAAACGCAGAATGGCGCGATTTGAAATTTTATGAATTTAGTGACTTTATGAGGCTAAACAAAGCGCTTCCAAAGCTCTGATGAAAAATTGGAACGGCGAAAAGCTGAACGCGTGGATGAATTAAGCTATTAATTGAATCAAGATTCAGAGCAAAGAAGTTATCTGATATGACTTGTAATCATGCACACTACACAGAAACTTTCACTTCTATCGTGTGGTCATACACCTTTTTTCCCAAAAATTATATTTTTGAGTATAAACTCTCATACTAATATTGAAAAAATTTCCACGCAATTTAAATCCCGCATTTGTGGAAAATACTGTTAAGATCGAAAAGTGCAGAGTTGGTTTTGGGAAAAAATTTCTGCTCCAGTACTTTTTATGCGCAAATGAACCACGTGAAGACCCAAAACATCTAGGAAAAAAATGAGATGCCTGAAAGTTATTGTGGGTGGAAACGAATTCAATTGTATTCATTATACAGTCATCAGCAGCCAAACTGTGGGGCGCGTGATCCAACGTGAGGGGGCGAGCATATCAAAAATCTCGAAAAATAAAAACTTTATTTAAAAAATGTTATTAATTTATCGTGGAAAGAAAGCAAAATGAAATACATTCTGACATTATGAAAAAATAAAGTACGTATTTACAATGATATAATATATTTATAAAAATATCAGTACTGCACAAGTATTTGATAATTAATTTAACAACACCAAGTTAAGAACACGTTTAGCAATTATCAGCGACTCCATGGGTTTGTCATATGCAAATTATATAATGAATTTCATACTTATTTTGATAATTTAATGTTTATTATTAAAGTCGAATTGTAGCTTTACGTCAAAGTACATTATTATTGAATTCAATACATTGTTATTGTATGGAGCGGGGAGGGAGAAGAAGAAAATTTTGATTGAGAATTGGGTCGCAATTATTGAAAGTTGGAGAAGAACTGTAGTACAATCATTGCATGAAAAAATTGAAAATTATTCTCCCATCACTTGTTAATCGGCATGGCCCACTACTTCTCTGCTACAACGCTCTTCCGAATGCATCATATAAAACCTTTGTGAAATTAAGTGGATTAAAATATGAAATTTAACAGCACCTTTCTTAGTCACCGGATCTTTCTCCAACCATCTTGTGAGCGACTTACCCCTGAAGTCGCTCCCTCACCGTTTTGACTACCTAAATGTGTAGGAGGAACGAAAGCAATTATTTATTTACTCAAACACACTAGCCAACAACACTTTAATCTGAATGTCAAAGATAAAAAGCAGTATATGTAAAATAGGCGTAAGTAACTAATTTAACCTCAACCTAATATAATATCGTTGATACTTTAAACCCAAACTAAGCATAATACAGTGGCAAACTCTTAATCTTAAGCTGCGAAAATCAACGTTACTCAATCTCACCTGCGTAGCGAATACAACAGCTTCTTAGCTCCTTCTCTTACAATTACAAAACTCTGACTTTATGTAGTCGAACTCTAATCTAAATATCAAGGTTTCTTCTTAAGAGGGATGGCTGTGAATTAAACGCTAATGCTTGCCAAAAAATTCCCTCAAGAGAAATTAGTTAGAGGTCGCGTATAGATTCGTCACAATCTTTCATTTTTTAAAACATTTAGAAGAGTTTTTACAGGGCTAAACAGTATGAAAATGAAGTATTCCAAAATGAAAAATTCTATATCAGAGTCTCATTTTCCTTCTAAAGATCAGAATTCTGTAAGGGAACCAGGGCATTATCATACACATTCAAAAAATCGATTTTTCAGTTTTAGTTTTAAAAAATAGTGCATATTTTTCTGAATCTAAAAATGTATAACAATTATATGTTTGTTGATAAAGTAACCTTAAAATATGAAAAAAGTAACAGACAAACATGTAAACAAACGTTTACAAATGTTTAATTTTTTCACTTTTTCTCCAAAACATAAGTTTTTGCTTTTAGAAACACTTTTTAAAAAAACTATTGCACTATGGTTCTAAATTTTTTATATTTCTATACAGATTCATGCTTTAAAACTCCTAGCTTCTTTAAAGCCTGAAGTAGTACACATAGTTCTTTAAAAATAGTAAGAGGAAATAATGAAAATTTTCAAAATTACAAAGTTTTACAATTTTTTTTAAATGAACTATCTTAATAATTCACTAAAAGATAACTTCACTATATTTTGTGTATTTTTTTATATATATGCAAAAATATTTTACATATTTAAGAGATGCTTTTTAAAAAATGATACCTAATCATAAATAAAAATGTATTATGAGATCTCAGAAGTTATATCCAACTTAAATTAAACAGAAAAAAAAAATCGAACTAAAAAAGAATTTTTTTGTTTTTGTTTTTCTACAGAATGATTAAAATATCTTTATTAATATTTCAAACAAAAATCTAAGCTCCATTGGAAATTTTTAAGGATATATGTTCCATAAAAACAAATAGTCTTATTTTTGTCATTTTACTCTTTCGAGCATATCCTGGTACCCTTGACAAAACATGCGTTAAAATCTCTTTGAGAAAGGTGTAATGATGCAAAGGGAGCATATTTAATGAAATAAACAGCTTTTGGAAAAAGATACGCAGTGTTATGTATTCACTTAAAATTTCGACATTTCATGAGCATCAATCTAATACATAAAAATAATGCAAAATAATTGAAAGAAATACTGAAGAAAAAGTGGACGACCGAAAACTAGCAAGGAGAAGAAAAAACTAACGCTGAAAGTGAAACGTAAACTTTTCCCCGTCGATGCGAAGGTGGGGTCAGCGGAGAAATCAGAAGCCAAGGGTGTTCCACTGATCGAGTAATGAGGAAACAGTGATTAGAACGGCGACCGTTATTACGTCTGGCGTGTCCGATGCTATCGCAGTAGAGCGTATCCCAGCCATTTCGTGGCTGACCTTAATTGCGCCTCTGGAATCCATGTTTATGAAACGCTTTCATTAGACTCCATTTTTTCCCCTTCATCCAGAGTCAACTGGAAGATGGTACGGGGACTTAGGATTTTTATTGTTCTTCTGAAATTAAGGTTTTGATTTGTTTTGCAGATTTGGGGAACCATGCAATTTCATAAAATGATTTGTTTCGAAAAATTACTTTATGTGCCCTTGAAAGCGCTGAAAAATACTCTAAGCAATAAATGGAACAATTATTTTTTTTATTTAGTAGTGAGTATGTTCAATGTTCTATACGTGTTTTTGTGAATTTATAGCAGAGTAAAAGATACAACTTTTATAAACACTCATTTAATTTATTTGACTTTTTAAAGATTTTTACTTTTTCTACTTTCTTTCGGACAGAAGTATTTATTATTTATTTTAAAATCATTCTTTTTATTTTTTTACTTTTTTAAATTGTAAAACTATTTTAAATATATGAAATTTACATTCTAAATAAAATAACGACTGACCAAATTTCATGCATGGACTTCTTAAAATTCAGATTTTCTTAACTTCATTAATATCAAAGTGTTTTGGGCTCTTTTTAATGCAAAAATATTTTAAAACGAAACAGAGATAAAAGTAAGACTGATTCTTGAATTATACTTAACATGGAATATTTGATATTTTGGAAAAATTCTTCAAATATACAATTTAAATTCTATATAATGTCTTACTTGCTCAATTGTATATTAGTAAGTGCCATATATAAATGAATAAAAGTAAGGAAAAGTTGTTTGAAATTTTCGACTTAAAACGGAATGTTTTGGCTGTGATAGCCTTTTTAAAAATGAAATACAAAAATTTTATAAGTCGGTAATTAAAACTCTGAATATATGTTTAATTTTTTAAAATTTCCAAATAAATTAAAAGGAAACAATACATTGGTCTTAATAACAATATATGTGGAAAACCAACACTTTAAATTTTCAGACCATTTTCCATTTAATAATTCACACAAATAAGTTATAGAAGGATTTTTTAATTTAATTTATTTTTCAAATGCAAAAAGTCTTTTAAAGCAGGCAATTTAGCTATTTTTATTCTAAACACTTACAGGTATTTTTGTTACGCTATTATAAGTATAGCGTGAAATGCAAATATTGAATTTCAAATCCTTACCTTTTTTTATTGTTAGGAAAAAAATAGTGAGAAACAGATCATAAATTTACAAGTTGTACGTTTTTAAAAAGCAAAGTTTTTACTGAAGTTAAATTTTCTTTGACTTTGATTGACACTATCAGACTTTTATGTTAATGTTTATCTTGAATAAATCAATATTTGTTGATTTAAAACATAGACTCATTATCAATGGATTCCATCCTTCTAAATTTCTTTCATTTACAAAACATCAATCTGTACTTTTTAAGAAATGTAGAAGTTTTTAAACTTTAGTACATTAGAGTAGATTACAGAAAAAAGGAATTAAAAGATGTAAGGATTTATTTTTCTTCAAACGAGAGTTAATTCAAAAAGCGATTGATAATTCCACTAGGCTTTTTGCGAGTATTAAGCAATTTTTAGAAATAAAAGCCTACTTAAAAAAAATTAATGGCTTAAGACTCAGTTTTTCTGTTTTGACTTCTTAGTACTTAAAAAAAATTCTTTACTTATCACATCGTTGAAATATTATAAAAATGAATAAAAGCATATATCAAATAGTCAATTAGTGTGTTAAAAATTGCAGCTAATTATTCATAATGATTATTCATGATTTTTATTGGCGTGTTTCTGTGTCAGTGTGTTTTGCCTAAAATTCAATTTTGAAACATTTTTTTGTAATACTTAAATTTTTTGCATTATCGATGAAAATGAGAGCAATGTGAAACGTTTATGAGGTTTATTTCTAACAAAGGAATCCATGAAATTCAAACAATTGAATACATTCCGAAAACTTTCCATCCTCTCTAACTGAAGGAAAAAGAAATTCCACTTATCTCAGAGAAAACATAAAAACATTTTCTCTCCCAGAACAGTCGTAATCTACTTTCCCTAGGAATTCTCCACAAGATTTTTCTGGCCGAGGATCACAATGCGTTTCCACGGCCCCTGAGTCCGGGTCACGCTGGCAGCTGGCCCACCCACGCAACGCGACAAGCTGTGTGAGAAAATGTGACATGTCGCCGCAGAGGAAAAACATAAGATTTAACTGGGTTGCATTTGAATATTAAGATATAAGACTACGTTCGGAACCGTGATTTTAAAAAAGCGCATAAATGGATATTTTTTACGATATTTAGTATCACTTAGATTAGAATACATGTATAAAATGGTTTTAAGGACATTATGACAAAAAAAAATGATTTAAACACAATGTTTTGGCCAAAAATTAACTTAGAATAATCTTTTTTCAGAATTTTTCTCCTTATAAGAAATGTTTCTATAAAAATAATATTTTGTGTACTTAGATAAAGCAAAAGTACCCTCCATAGTCTGAACAACGATTTTTGAAAAATTCACATTATGAGTTACTACCATTGAAATAATTATCTGCGTTTGTTTCTAAAATTTTTTCTCCCTCTGTAGTAAAAATATGGATAACCACTTTTAAGTTGTATATTAAAAATTCAGTTCGAAGCCTTCTGAATGAGTAAGGTCTGAACTATTTTCAGACAAAATATTATTATAATAGAAGCATTTTTCAAAAAGAGCAGAATGTTTTGAAAATTGGTTATTCTATGTTCATTTTTCGTCAAAATATTTTTAAAAATTTTTTTTTTATACTTAAATAATTTTTTATTGTAATACTACTTGTAAAACAATTTTATATACGTTTTCTAATCTAAGTGACACTAAATATCATAAATATCCATTTATACTCATTTGCAAATCACGGATGCACTCAAATATGGGCAAATGAAGATCAGTGGCAAAAGTACAGATTCTTTTTTAGAGAGGTAGAAGGGGGTTATATTTTAAAAAACAAGTAGACAAAAGTGACCAGGAGTAATGTTTATGCTAAAAATTAAAAATCTGTTTTATATAGAGAAAGGGAGGAGAGGATTCCCCCTCTTCCTCATATACTGGCAGACATGTATCTCTGCTAGTCTCTCAAACTGTTCACTTACTTTTTTTCCAAGTTTTCAAAGTATTGAAAGAAGTTTTAAAAACTTATTCAACATAAAATACTAACAAAATGATTATAAATGTAGTAAAATACGCAACTACTTTCATTTAAAATTTCTAAATTCACAAAGTTATTAATTACAAATTCAATTTTGGTCTTTTAGAAGCTTTGTAACAAAAATTAGAGTATTTTTTGATTTCGGTCATATTTTTAATATATTAAAAAGATACAGAGTTTAGTGTGAAAGATCATAAAGTTCTCTATAAAAACTAACTATATATTTCATTAAAAGGAACGTGTACGTTTAAAGAGACCGTTTATTTCTGAAACATATAGAACCTAATAATTTTAATTGAAAATTAGTACTGGTGATTATAAATCAAAAAGTTTAAAATTTTGCTTATAAATATTGCATATCATGGCTTGGTATTAAGAGAGAACTATTTCAAAAATTATAGAAGTCGGAGGTAAAATTTATAAATGTGTGTGAACACATGTTTTTGGTAAACAAGTACTTTTTAATTGGGTATAATAAACAGTATGTAAAATTGCTTATTTAAACGAAAAGCTATGTATTAGGGATTAGCTTTTTATTATTTTAAAACTATTTTTTCAGATCCATAAATACTACACAAAATGTATTTAAGAAAATAATCAGAATTGATTGATTACAGATTGAATAAATTTAAATGTACCTTTTGAAATATCTGCTATTTTTCTTTTTGTTTTTATTTATATGTTTCTGTGATCTTTTACCACAATATTTTGTTCATATAAGGAGTAGATTTAGCATATACTTATTCTAGTGATTCTTCATCAGGAAATTTTTATTTCAATAAATGTTCATCATAACCCTTCATCCTATTCTGCCCTAGAAAGAATCCTCCTCCGACAGACAATCATCACAAAATGACTTCATTTATTGAAATGGTTGAAACACTGAATCAATTTCAGGCAACACAGTTGATACCGATCTGTGTCTTGCGATAGAAGGCAGCAGCTGCAATCAGACAAAGAAAGGTTGACCCCTGTCCGAGACCACTTTCACTGAAACAATGTGTGAAGGATCTGGTCAGAGACGACACCTCTTCCATTGTGTGATAAGAAGGGTATCTGAAGCGATTATGCGCTTGGCGGAACTAATGGGCGAAAGATCACAGAGTACGCTCCTCGATGAGAATCCGGCTGCTTTCTTCTTCTTGTTTCTTCTGAAATAGCATGTTTCTACATTTAGTTTTGGGAGAGGGAGGCATGACACAACCAGATAAAGTGCAATAATTATAATAAAAACCGGAACTGAAAAAATGTTATTGAATAATATAATTTACAATACTCTTAGAATCTTCTCGAGATATTTGAATGGTTCTGAAATTTTGCGTAAAATGTAAAAAATAGAGGGAAGTTAAAAATTACAATAAGGTATCTGACTACGTTAGGAACCGTGAGTTTTTGTAAAAGCGTATAAATGAATAACTTTTTTTCATATTTAGTGTCACTAGAATATATATATATATATATATATATATATATAAGTGTTTTAATTGAATAGAAATTCTTATAGAAAAAAAAAAACGAAGGGAAAATGACATTTTATGTTTTCTGACATTATCCTTTACGAAAAAATGCTTTATAATTATTATTGTACTTTTGCCAAAGAGCTGCTAGTAGTATTTTGTATAATCTAGAAGAGAATTTATTCAAGTTTTAATACACATTGGTAGTTTTAATAAACACAATGAAGTTTGCTTATTTCCCTTTGTATGAAAACTCTGAAAAATAAATAAATGCAAATGAGCTTAAAAAAATCTTAGTACAGGCTTTGTAGGGAAGACTTAGACATGTAGAAGCTAAATATTATTATTGTAGAAGTATTTTCTATAAAAGTAAAAGTGCAGCTTTTGAAAATATAGCCAAGCATTTTCTTCATAAAGTTACTTTGAGTAATTTTTTTATTGTAATAATATTCCTAAAACTTTTATGTGTATATGCGAATTCAAGTGTGAAAAAATATAAAAAAAAAATTATTCCTTTAATAGATTACGAACGTTATCAATGAAATTAAATTTCTAAAATAACAGACAGTAAAAATATTGCGATTAAAAGTATCGTGTAGCCGCATGTGCTGTTGTGTCTTTTAAGGTATCCGACCACAAATTGAACCGATTTTGCAAAAAGCGTATAAATGTAGAGAATATTATTTCATGATATTTAGAGTCACTTGATTAGAAAGCAAAATGTACAAATTGTTTTAAGAATAGTATTTCAATAAAAATATTTAAGTACAATATTTGACAAAAATGAACATAGAATTACCGATTTTCAAAATCTTCTCCTTTGTGAAAATGCTTCTATTATATAATAATATTTTGCCTGTATATAGCTCGTGACATCTCTAAAGAGGTTCAACTAAAATTTTTTGAAATATATAACTTAGAAGTGGGTTTATCTTATATTTTATGACAACCGAGCAATTTAAGAAAACGCCGATAATTATTTCAATGGGTAGTAATCCTGAAAATAATAATGTGTGAATTTTTCAAAATCCTAGTTCAGACTCTCTGGAAAAGTCTTTACTTTATATAAGCGAAATATTATTATTTTAGAAGCATTTTTTATAAAAGGAGAACATTTTGAAAAAAGATTATTCTAAGTTAATTTCTTGCCAAAATATTGTATTTAAATAATTTTTTTTGTCAAAATACCCTTATAAAACAATTTTATACATACATCTAAGTGACATTAAATATCACAGCACAATCCATTTGCGTGTTTTTGAAAATCACTGTTCCAACATAATGGATACCTTAAATTAACTAGTTCATAGGTTATCAATTAAATATAATTGCTTCAATGTGAACACAAACATACACACTTCTTTATAAATGAAAAAATTTCATTCCCAATGGGAAGGAGAGTTCAATTTTTTTTTTTAAAATGTTAAAATTTTTCCGGAATTTGCCTTTTAAAACAGCAGAAGGATTCAAGTCAAATTTCTCTTTAAGAGACATTATTTCTCGCGAACACTTCAGAAAATTTTTTGTCTTTGTGCTTAAAATGAAGAAATGAGTTTTGTAGTAACAGAAGACAGTTAAAAAAAAAGGGATTTATGAACATTTCGAATAAAAATATTCTCAAAAAATAAATATTTAAATATTGAATATATAAACAATTTCATGAATTACAAATCACGCTAGATTCATGGGAGGAATACATGCATCACAAAATTGTTTATTTTGGTAAAATTACATACTGAACTGAACTCAGTGGTGCAACAGCCCAAGAGGGCCAATGCCTACAGGGCCTATCTCAGTTTTCTTAACCTTAGGCACTGTGGTGGATGAGCAGATGTTTCGGTCAAGTGGTTAGCCTTACGCGAAACCCCCAGTGTTCAGTTCCCAAGCAAGCTTGGTACTCATTTATAGACTCGCTGAAGGGATGAAAAGCTGAGTCGACCTTACCCAGCCCGGGATTTGAACACAGGACCTGTGGTGTGGAAGCGCGGTACACTACCTCTCAGCCACACACAGGACTTCAGATAAAATTACATAACCAATTATTAAAATAAAACATTAGGAACATACCAATTAACTTTTTGATGCCTGATTGTGTGAATTCTTTAAATGATTAATTTTTAAAAACGAGATTCAGTTGAAGCTATGATCTACGAAACAATATCTTTTAGCTTCGATATATTTTAAAAGTATTTTAAATACAGAACGTTTTTGAAAACATTTAAAAGGAAGAATAAGAAATATTTGTAAATACATTCGGACGTCCATTTTGCGAACTTTTCTCTGGAACTGCTTTGCAAAGTATATTGAAAGATGAATCTCTATTCAATGAACTTTTTTTTTTCTTCTAGATTTAGCGCGACTGTATTTAAAATGTCTCAGAATATTTTAAATATACACCATGGAGAGAGAGATATCTTCAAAATTTTTCTGAAAGGTGGCCAATAGTATCACTGAAACCGTCTGCTTTTATCTGCTTTGAGCAGTGAGTTAAAATTTTTTGGTAAAAAAAAAAAAATGTCAGTTATATTAGTTTTTTTCTTCCTTCGAATGTATGATTTTTGTTGTTTTTCTCTTTCGTATGATATTTCAAACAGAGAGTACTTAGTATTGAAATCACTTACATTCAAGATAGGAGAAACAGTGTATCATAACAAAGAGACTATTAAAATATAACTGGCGGAGTAACGATCTGCCACTGTCTTTATCACAAACGCCAATCACTAACCTTTCATATTGGAACCAAAAAAAAAAACAAAGAAAATGGAGGTCGTCCGGTTAATCCCCAGTGATGGAGTGTTAAATATTATCTCTCGTCAGTGAAAAGTTGAGGAAACTTCACTCTCTTCATCAATGGGGAACATAATGATCGCTACTGACAACTTACAATGCTTCCACTCTCAACTATTGATGAGTCTATAAAAATAGACATTTTCAGTTTGCGAAAATAGCCTTGGCTTTATTGGATGGATTGTAAAGATGCTAAGAATCGGGAATTTTGTTTATTAGTTTGACAATGACGTGATGGGTGATGGAGATTAAGATTCTGGCATCTTGAAAAGATATGGATAGAAAACAACTATGAATAATACACTTACTCGACATAATTCTTTAGATGGGTTTTTAGTTTCTCCGCTGTTTTTACTTAGATTTGATTGCATTTTGTAAAAATACTTGTATAAAATCCTTTTTATGAGTTTTTAAATAGATCTTAGCAGAAATTTAGTTGGCTCTTTAATTGATGCGTTACTTCAAGTATCTTCAGATTTTAATTTCAGTCTTTAATCAACAGAAAGCATTTTTATATTCCACTATTTTCTAAGTCTTTTTCTTATTGAAGTAAGCACCAGAAGCTTATTAGCTCCAAAATTAAGATATTTGTTATAATATATTTGGAAGCTTTTGCTGCAATTATTATAGATCCATTATATATACCCAACTCTTTTTTTTACTCGGCAGATACGTTCTTCAGAAAACCGTGCAAACAATTAAGGAAAAAATACACGCGACATATGGTTAATTTGGGGATACGTTCCACAACTTTAAAAAATCGTGTAAGATGAAAATACTTAAACATTTTCTCAAAAAAAGTGCAAAAAATAGTAATGAAATACATGTTACATATTTATAAAAAATTAATTTTTATTGCAAAAAAAAAAAAAAAAAAAATTGAATTATTGTAAGGTAGAAATTTATTCATATAAAACAATATAAATTTTTAGGAACATATAAAAATTCAGGTTGAAAAATTAAGAATAAATCTCTATTCATCACTACTTGATAACAAGCGTGCACGTTTATTACGAACTTATCCAAAAAGGTTGTGATCACCAGATATGTCAGATGTCTAGCTCAACTATCGGCATTGATTCAAATGAAGAATTTCGTTCTTTATTAAGGGGCTGCGTTGGTTTTTTTCTTAAAAAATCTGTTATTAGTGGCTGTTTTTTGGGGAAGGGAGGTTCTGAATCTGCTTATGTAATTCTTGATATCCTGCTAAGCAAAACTTAAGATTACGTTGAAATTTTAATGTACACTGTAAATCTTGGATCATGAGTAAGAAAATGTTGTTCCACACTTGTAACAAATTTCAAACCCTCACGAATCAAATCAGATGTTAAGGTATCCGACTACGTTCGGAACCGTAATTTTGCAAAATCGTATAAATGGATAATATTTATGATATTTAGTGTCACTTAGATTAGTGAAATGTATATAAAATTGTTTGTTAGCGTATTACAATAAAATGATTTAAGTACAATATTTTGACAAAAATGAACATAGAATAACCCATTTTCGAAACATTCTCCCTTTTTGGAAAAAAAAAAAAAAAAAATGCTTCTATTATAATAACATCTTGGTCTGAAAATAGTTTAGACCTCTTTTTGTTCAGAGGCTGAACTATACTCGTTATATAATCCTAGAAGTGGTTTATCCATGTCTTACGACAACAGAGGGGAGCATAATTTTAAGAAAAACGCAGCTAATTATTTCAATGGGTTGTAATTTGAAAATAATGTGAATTTTCAAAAGTCATCGTTGAGCCTCTGTACAGAGGTTTCAGCTATATAACAAGCAAAAATATTATTATGTTCGATTTTTCATTAAAAATGAAAATATTAAAATATTGAAAAAAATAAAAAATTAAAAATTTTAAAAATCTTGAAAATTAAACTTTAAAAACTTGAATAAATTTTTAGTTTTTTAATTTAAAAAATTTGTTTAATTTGATATTTTGTTTAGATTATTAAAAAAATTTTTGAAATTAAATATTCTTTTTAAGGGGTTTTGGTTTTTTAAAAAATTGTTATTTTGTTTTTTTTTAAAAAGGGGAAATTTGGGTTTTCTAAATTTTTTTAATTCTTAAAAAATTTTTTTTAAAATTAAACAATTTTAAGAATTAATTAATGAAAAAAAAATTTTTTCCCTTGAAAATTTAAAATTAAATGAATCAATCAAAGCTAAAATCTTTTTCAGTGGGGAAAGTTTTCCCTTCCTCGCCCCCCCTTGTTGTCTTTTAGCCTCATTGATTTTCTCAAACCATGACTCCTACAATGTTACATTTTTTATAGCAAAAGGTAACCATTAGCACAAATTATGCTGAGAATTTTACCATCAAATTAAAAAAACAACAACTTAAATTTGGGCATCAATTTTTAGAACTTTATTGTGACCATAGTAGCCTAGCGGTCAAGGTCCAGGACTCATGAACGGTGTGTCCTGAGTTCGAGTCTATTCCCGCTGAAGATACACCGTGCAGAAGGTTCCGATGCATGTTAAATATAACGAGGTTCAAATGTCCTCCTGTTGGTGAGGTGTAGAATTTCGGAGAGAGGGGGCAGCTCAGGTGTCGTCCTCGTCACATGACCAAGATTCAAAATGACGAGGTCCGTCATCAATAGGCCTCGTACAGCTTTCTAAAACATTTTAACGACAGATATATCGTTTTATTTTCTTGTAACTTTTCCTCCGAGTTAAATGTAAACTCAAAATTTTCTTAACCACATATCAAAACAATATGTATAAGGCGAAGTACAAAATGTTTCAGTTTGAAATAATAAAATTGCAACATATAGATTACAGCAGCATTTAGGATAAAACTTAAATTTTAAATTACAATACGTATGCTAATTAAACGGGAAAGAAATATCCACAAGACTTGCGTTAGGTAATCTTATCCCGTTGATATTACAATGCAGCCTATTGAACAGCCTGCAGAGATCTCCGAAAGCATTAACTCTCAGCCAATGTTTCGCAAACAGAACCATTAACCGTAAACACTGCTCGTTCATAATGCGATCTGAAATTAATCACTTATTTTATTACGTGCCGAAATCACCGAGAGAAATTGATGAGATGAAATCTCCTTAAATTAAAGCAACAAACAGCTGATTTGGAGAGTAAAAAAACACACGATTAACCTAAATTTTAAAAACACGGCGCCATTGTATCTAAAACTAATATCTTTTATATGAAATGTGACCCGATATTATACTTCACCTTAGAACAGAATTTTCGAAGGAAAAAAAAAAATGTTTGAATTTCACAACTTTCGAATGTAACGTTTTAGGCGTGGCATCTCATAAGGCACCGCGTAGCACTTTCTCCAGTTTATTTTTTTTACAATGTAGTCCTATTTGGTCGGCGTGTTTGACCAGTGCTCATTTAGGTAGACAATGGGATTTCTTCGGCGGCCTTTTGTATGGACATTTGTTCTTCAACAATACACGTGCTAATCTCGGTTTGAAATCAGACTGACCTAGAATTCCCATCTCAGAAAGTATCGCTTCCTAGCAGCAGTGTTGCCAATCGACGAGGTATAAATACTGACTGTCTTTTCGAAATGGGGGAACACAACTAGGGATACAATCCAAGAGTAACTAGCCTCTCCTGTGGTGAACTAACTTTAAGAAACATGATCTGCAAGGTAAGTTATGCTGTTAGGATTTACGAGTTGGAAAATGTTTTAGAGAATGGTTAGTTCTGTACCTCTATATAAAATATTAACGTGATTTTTTACTTATGAAAAGCTTAAATTTCAACTTCGGTAAAATATTGACATGGTAGCTTATGTAAAATACGAAACTGAAATTTAGAAAAAAAAATGTATAAATATTTTAATAATAAAAGCTTGTAAGAGTAATATTTTTTTCGAATATCTCAGAAGATATTTTGTATTAATATTAATATGTTTTGAAATTTGAAATTAAAACAAATTTTAGACAATAATTTAAAATCTTAGAAACTTAAAAACAATAAAATACAAATACAAAATGTATTGTGATGTACTTTCCGGTTTTTAATTTTTGTATTTCTATTCTAATATATCCGTGTATAAGAGAGTAAATTTAAAATACTTATTAAATTAAAATTTTCGAAGTTTAGCACAAAACGTTAATAATGTTATAAATTGAATTGTTACACACTTTTTTTTTTAAATTTAGTTTCTAAGAAATATTATTTGTTTTACTCAGTAAAAAGTAAATCCTTTATTTTAAAAAAAAATTGGAAATTTTTTCCTTAAAAAGGCGTATTTAAATTCGGAGAAAGTGAAATTAAATATAACGAATTTTAAAATCAGGAGGATAAAACTACCCATGCCCAAAATTTAGCAAAATGTACTACATTTTTTTTCCTAAATCTTTTTTGTCTTTTACAAAGCAATTTCAAAATAAAATAGTTTCAATGAATTTTAATAAAAATACTCCAAATACAACTAACTAGTATTGGTTAACGCACAAGACATTTTCGAAACGTATATAATGTAAATATAAAATTGTATACAACTATCAAAAAATTAAAAAAAAAAATTGTAAAGCGAACTTTTTTTCCAAAAATTAAGGAATTAGTTAATTTTTTCAAAATTTTTACATTTTTCATTTATTAAAAAAATGAAGATTTATTTATTTACTATTTTGAAAAATATTAAAACCATTATAAATTACAATATTTATTTCTCTCCATTTAAACCATTTTTCTTAAAATATTCATGACTAAATAGTGATTTCTGTCGAAAAATCAACATTTTTTTTTTTAATTTTTCAATTATTTTAGTCTTGTATAGGTTAATATAATATTTTCTGTTTTAAGTTTTAACAATCGCATATGAAATATAAAGTTAGAAATTATAACATAAAAAGAAACAAAGCACTATTAATAAATATTCAATATTTTCCAAGTGTAAATTTTGATTTTTAAGCTTTAGAGAGGGCAAACTGTATATAAAAGCATAATTTGTCAAAGTGGAAAGTTAAAATAAACATTTTGAAATACGAATTTTTTTGTAGTTTATATATACATTAGGTAATCACAATAGGGTATACAATACTTTAATATTTCTTTAGAGTAAGATTTTTTTTTGTTTTAATTTTTTAAAATGAGTCTAAAAAAAGTAAAATTCTTAGTTTAAACATTGTAAAAAAATGCAGTTGTAAAAAAATAATATTTTCTTTATAATAGAGGGATGACAGTTTCCACAACAGAATCTGATTTTTACTGCATTAATTTATGGGAAAGATTATATGCGTATATTATGAAAGCTCCTTTAAAATTTAAAAAAAAATATTTTTATATTTGTGCTGTTTAGTACCCATAGCAATAATATCTAAGCAAAATGAACTAACAAAAATCTCATACGCGTCACGGTTTTGAAACTTATTATTATATTTTTATATAACTGTATTTATTTTCTTCTCTATTATACAATGCATTTATTTTAGAAACTCTGGAAAAGAATATTCCTTCACAAATGCAGTTTCTAATAAAATGTTACAAAATAAATTAAAAATGCACATAGCTCTACAGGCACACAAAAAGTTATTTTTTTCTTAACGAAAACATCTTTTCGTTCATGTTTGTTTTTTACCGACTTCCTATTTGAAAATCTCTAATGATCATCTACAATTGCAGCTCGCTTTGTTGGTTGCTGCTGCAGCTGTAGCCTCTGCCCAGTACGGACACCACTACCCCGCCCACGGATATGGTCACGGTTATGAGGGACACCACGATGATTATGTAAGTGAAAGGTCTATTTTACTACTTAACCTTTCCTTTAAGAATGATGTTATCTGCAAGGCATGGAGGAAGTTTCTGACAGTATTAAAAATCTTGTCGATCAAGTTGAGATGGACAAAAGCCTGTTATGAAAACTGAATGAATTCAAAGGGTTGATAGGAATCTAACGCACCTACATTGATTTTGTTTTCTTCCTAAGTATTTATTGAATGAAAGTTGCATTTAACTTCAGGAGATCCTGCCGATAAAGGGTTAAAATTAGAAATATTGTTAGGTGAACAAAAGGAATAGGGAGGGGGGAGAAAACGAGCATAAAAATTACTTTTGTTTGTTAAATCTTATTTTAACTGTTGACAAGGAAAGCGAATAAAATTACAACACGAACGAATCGCATTAATTAATTGAAATAAATATCATAATTTTGAGCACTCATATAAAATATAAATAAACATATTTTGTACAGAAAAAAAATCACACAATCCATAAAAAAGATCTAGAGATAATTATCTATAAAAATATATTAATTGAAAGTTTCAGTATCATCCTTCCATATTTATTATTCTAATGTTATAAGAATGCAATGTGTAGAATGAGTGCTATTTGAAACATGTTTGCACACCTAACGAAAACAATGGCCACTTTTTATGATATGATGTATATATAAAGGCAAAGAATTAGATATGATAAAATGTTCTCATATTTTTCCTTTAATACTTTGAATATTATGCCTTTTAAGTGAATGTATATAATAGAATTATTGTGTGTGTGAGTTACAGAATTCATTTTTCTCTCTTACAAATAAATATTGGTTTTAAGAACTTAAAATGAAATCATAAGCTTGTGTGTTATTTTATTTCATTCCTGCTTCTTCAGAATCGCTATCGAAATAGTATAACAAGAAAATACTAAAAATATTACGTGACAGATAACAATTTTATATTTTACTAATCTTATAGTAAATTTAAGCTCTGCTGTACTCTTACATATCAACATATACAAGTAATGCAGCTTAATAATTATAATAATAAATATAATTATCAGTTTTCAAAAAAATGAAAAAAAGGTTGATTCTTTATAAGTTAAGATATAAATTTTATAATTAAAAGCGACTTCTTAGTTACTTCAATATAGAAGAAAAAATTAAGTTTTGTATATATTAAATCATAAATAAAACATAATTTTTTAATGTAGAATCTGCTAGGTAAATGAGTGAAATAATTTGAGTAATAAATTAAAGTGACGGACGCATGATACGAATAAAAGTACTACTTAAAGTATATATTCAATAAAAATGATCATCTTTTAAGGTTACATGAAACGCATGCCCTTTTTTATATGTATCCTTCACATTATTTCGGTGAGTGATATAATTGAAATATACCCAGAATCTGACTGAGAAACGCTGCACTTTTTGTATTACACAACTTGTCTAATTAGGGATTTTTCAATAGTTAATCTAAATCAAAACAATTGAATCCTCAGCATCATGCACCTCAACCCTATGACTACGGCTATGACGTGAAGGACGACTACGGCAACAAGCAATTCCGAAAAGAAACCGGTGACGGAAAGGGAGGAGTCAAGGGAAGCTACGGATACGTTGATGCTCATGGTATCCACCGACAAGTAGACTACGTCGCTGACCACCATGGATTCAGGGCCCAGGTCAAGACCAACGAACCCGGAACCGCCAACCAGAACCCCGCTGCCGTAGGAGTTCACTCAGCTGCTCCAGTCCATGTTCACGCTCCCGCCTATGCTGCCCCATCTCACTACGCTCCTGCTCATCATGCCGGACCCCACTACGCTCCCTCCCACCACATTCCTTACAGGGTACCCAAGTATGCCTACTATTGAGAAATTTCCCAAAATGCAATGGTAAGTGGTGGAGAAAGGAAATTTTAAATCCTTCCTTATTTTATTATTTTTTCGTTAAGAACGTCAAAACTGATGCCGCATTTAGTTTTAATTGTTAAACATATCAAGCCTTCAATAATTTGAAAAATATTGAGTTGAGCTCTCAAGGTAAATGAATTTATTTTTATTCTTAAAAGTACGAATCTTCAGTTATATAAAATTTACAAAATTTATTATGCCACAAAATGTTATTTACTCATTAACTTTTTTAAATCATCCACGAATGAATTTTCCATCCTCTAAAATTACTCATTACATTAGACAGACAGCATGCATCAGAATATATGGATATTACAGATAAATTAATAATATAAGATATATAACTTTGAAGCCTTTTCTTGAAAAATAAAAAAATATTGAATTTTAATATGTATAAGAATCGAGATAAGTACGAGTATTGAGTTAGATTCGTAGGAGAAATACAATATATTAGTAATTACAAATATTTACTGTTGTTATTCTTATTATGCTAAAATCCATGTTTTCCTGTCGCTTGAATCAGAAGTTTTAGGGATTATTTGGTACTAGATTATTTTCGGATAATCTGTCAGATTTGAAATTAAATCTTTGTGTGTCTAACAAAAGTACATTAAAATTACTAAAAAGTTCGAGAGAATCGTATAACTAATATTTTTTAGTAATATTTGTAAAGATATACGAACATGAGTTGTAGTTGAAAATCGTTTTGATATATTAAACATATTTGGGGAGATTTAAATACCTAGTCTGTTACAGAATCTTTTTTGTATAAAAAAAAATTCGAAAATGTAAAAAAGAATAAAATAATGTTACTATTAAATTGTAAAAAAGTCTAAACAATTTTTTGAATTGAAGTCATTTAGGTTTTGTATTTTCTAAATATCAACTTTTGTAATTTGTATACCCCTTAAACAGAAAAACTGAGCAATAATTGCAGCCCAAAGATGGAAAAAATATAGCAATGCAAGCAATTATATATGAATATTTATTTTAAAAGTCATTTCCTCGTTATTTCCTAGGTTGATGCAGTAAAAAATGTAAAATAAAATTTGCATAGAAAAAGCAGAATTTTTATTAAGTGTTAATAGTTTCTTAGTTCTTTTATCATTTTAAATTTTGTTCACATTTACCCAGGAGATAAACAATTACAAAGAAAAATTTTAAATCAATAATATGATGACTGATAAGAATTATTTTTTTCTACGTAAAATTTGTTTCGGCTTTAGCTGCATCAGTCACAAGTGGGCTGCTTTAATAGAATTCATTCACTACTAACTGCGAGAGGTGCTCAGAGTATGCTTTTAGTAGACTGAAATCCTATAAAACTGCAATATTTGTAATTGTAAATATAAATCAAAGAAGAAAAAAATTTCAAAGATTTTGCCTTTAAAAACTGTATAGTAAGTTGGCTGAGCAAAAATATTCTAAGTATCATTTGCTTTAACCATAAAAACAAACAAACAAAAAAACCTCATCGTTTTGGCATATAAATAAACATTGCCCACCTTTCTTTTCTTTTTTGTTTTGAAAATATTAATACTGACAGATTTTTTTCGTACGTGAAAGTAATTCTAAGAGGAAGAAACCCCTTTAGCATATTTCTAGAACTACGTTACTCGAGTTTTCTTTCTTGCTTGATGTTTTTGATTCATTGATTTTCAGTAAGCGGGTTTGAATAATGGACTGCAGCAACGTAATTTAACTTTTATAGTGTATCTGCAATTGAGTAACTCCAACTAATGTACGACTATTCGTTGTCCACAGGTCTTAAGCCTCTGATTCACACACCCGTGCTTGGAAAGGAATAGATGCCGCACCAGCTTTTTCTTCGAACGCTCAAAGGGGTGAGAAAGGGATGGATGCACCTGCCCTAGAAAGACGCTTCCGCACTATTTATCAAGCTTTTGCAAATCCTCTGGAGCTGAGAGTGGTATATTATTCTGTATAAAATGTTTCATACTCTGTGTTTTCGTACCGTCCCCAATGTACAACTGTATGAAAGGTGTTGAATGTAAATAAATGAGATTCTCATATTTTTGATTTCTTGTCTATTCTTTCCGCTCAACAAATGCGTTTTATAAGACCTCTTCTTGATTGATTATGAGTTTGCCTCTCTTACACATCTTAAAAAGTTTGAGGAGAGCTAAATTTAAAAAAATATTTTGAGACAACAAAACTTAAAATGAAAAATAAATAAATAAAGCTTATTTAAAAATACATTATAATATCTTCTTCCCTATTAATAACTGTTAATATAAAAAAATTTCTTTGACATTTAAAACCCCTTAGGCAGAAAGTTAGACATTATCATGTTTGATGCATATTTACACTGTCAATTAACTGTTATAACAAAATTACTGCAACATTTTATGAATCTAGTACAGTGTTTCTCAAACTTTTAATACTGATAATTCAATTTTAAATCATAATTTTCATCGCGCCCTCCATACAATAACAATGTATTAAATGCAATAATAATGTACTTAAAAGCAAAAGCTACAATACGAATCAGTGGCGTAATGTACACTCCCGCATAGCGGGGTGGGGTTGGGGGTGGGGTGGGCAGTATTCTTGGGAACCCAAAGCCTGAATGATGCCATGTACGGCTTGGGGCTCAAAACCTGACTTAGCAGGGGTACCTTAATATTTTTCGATATGTCACTTATATATATATATATACGACCTTAATATAAACCGTACAATTTATAAAGATAAGTATTAAATTTTGTATATTTTACACTATTAAGTATTAGATATTTTAAAGTACCCGACTAGGTTCGGAGATAAATTTTTCAAAAATTGATTTTCTGAATAATTTTATTGTTTTAAAGAACATAAATAGACTTTAAAAGTCATAACATTTAAATAACTAACATTTATTGCCCTTTTTTTGAAAAAAAAATTATTTTTAGGAAAATTCAGCAAAATTTTTTAAGTTAAGAAAAACGTGATAAATGAAAATAAATTGCACATTATGCAATTTTAACGTCATTGATATACTTCTTGATCCCTCTGAAGTTTTACAAACCGCAGGATAGAAAATATTTTAAGAAATAAGCATTTTAATAGCATTTAAATTTGATGGTCATGATTTTTCGTCAAAATTACTGCATGTTCTAAGCTAAAAATGGATGTAAAATGTGATTAAATGTAGCTGTCTTAAAACCTGCGGTTTTTTACACTCTGAAGGGCCCATAGCATATATGTTATAAATTTCATTGCATTTGATAAGATTATTTAGACGATATCCCGTTTTTCGTGCACAAATTATCATAAAAAGTTCATTCTTCAAAAAACGAATTAAAAAAAAAGATTTTTATTAGTTAGATAAAGTAAATACTATAAAAAGTACTTAAAAACTCTCTAGTTTATGTATTATTCCTACCTCCTCTCAATAATTAATTTCTTCTTTCCCCAATGACCCAAACAACACCAAACATCTAACACCTAAAAAACACTTTTTCAACCTAGTCTGATACCTTAAGTTACTTTTTAGTAACATGATAAGTATTATGTTATTTTTCCTTCTAATTTTTAAATTGGAACAGATTGCAATAAACATGCAGCGTGTATTTTATTTTTTATTGTGTCAGAATGTTTTTTTTCTCGCTTTCTTTCAGTAAATTAATAGTTTTTTTAAAAATTTTTTTAGTTTTGACTTTTGGATGCGCTCGTGCCTCCCTCGTAAGGTTATCCCGTCCCCTAGGGGGCACGCCTCAATTTTTGAGAATCACTGATCTAGTAGGAGAAAAATAAGTTTGTGCATGAGTTGGTAGTGATTAATCAGTAAAAATATTTTTTTGGAATAGTAGGAATTGTGATAAATAAGGATAGATATATGATATCCTTCCTATAACATCCAATATGAGTATCGTAATACATAGTATTCTTCCATGGTATGTAATGTTTCTCCACACCAAAGTTCTTTGGTCATGAAGACCAAGCATGAACAATCGCGAAAATAGATGGCAGCCGTACAGAACTTATTCGTCACTCTGTTTACTGTTTCGAATCACTCTTGATATTGAATTAAGGTTTGTCAGAAAGTAACCGACTGTGTCTTTTTTTACCCCCAAAATTATTCTTGAGTCCTATGCAGAAAAAGAATGAAGCAAAAGGAATTATGAAAATTCCCGCTCTTTCTAGACTATTATATATTACTTCTTGTTCTTTATTTAGATACTTTAGGAAAGGGATTTTCAATCAGGGCCATAGAGTCTGTGGAAGATGAAAAAGGTTTGATAGTATTTCAATTTTTTCTGTATTTAAGTTTCAATTTATCTTTAAGGATTGTAATCATAACATAATAATATCCATTTTAATAATTATATATGTAATTCACAGATTTTCAAAGGGAATGTAATCCCCTCTCAGCTTAAACTGAATGTCGTAGCATTAAAAAAATATACTTAATTTTAATAAACCACTTTTTTCTAATTTCCTACTCATATTCCTAATGAAATTATCTCTTTAAACTTTTGTATGAAATTATTAGTACTATGATTACCTTGTTTGCTGTATATTATAACAAAAAATAGCTTAAAGGGATCTATGAAGAAAATCATTACCTTAAAAAAGGTCGATGTCAGATAAAGTTTGAGAATCTCTGCTCTACAGTCTAGCATTAAAGAAATATGGAAGGAAATATTTTTCTGATCATTCAGGAATGTTTATTCGAATTTTGTCATTACTGTTTAGAACGGCTGCATTATATACAATAGGGTGGATTGCGGTTAAATGGAGAAAAAGATGTATTATGAATCGAAACTTATACCTTGTGGAAAAGAAATTTCGTGGTATGGAGATTAGGAGAAAAATAATTAAAAATAATTTTTTAAAATTTAATTTTGCCTGACAAGGATTGAATTTTAGAAAAAAATTGGAAATATATTTAATTTAAGTTAGGCGATTGTAGCCTCGAAATTGTTATTTTTCAACATTACAAATATCCGAAAGGGATTATTTCCGACAAGTACTGAGTAGTGAATAGTCCATTGTGTATTGCAACATTTCATAACCCAGCTCCCTCTCCCCTCCCTCCGCATCATTGAATCAGTCTTATCCAAGCTTTTATCCAATGAGTGAGTGAATATTAACGTCACACTGTTCACCTATACGAGGGCTTTTGGCGACGGATCACGTAATTTTGAACCATGGTCAAGTGACGAGGATGACACTTGAGCTGGCACCCCCTCTCCTAACTACCACACCAACGGGAGGACGTTTCAGCTCTCGACAGATTTAGCGTGCATCGATGCCCTACACGTCGGGTCTTTAGTGGTACTGGGCTCGAACTCGTGACATAGCCAGCCACGATCCGATTCCTATACGCTTTTATCCAACTTCCATATTATCGTGCACTGTAATTTCGACAGAAAGTTTTTTAAAAAAAATTTTAACCTACACAGAAGCTGTTAAATGACCCTAATATTTGTTCCTATAAATATTTGGTATGTTTTCACTCATCACAATAAATGTTAAAAAATATTAAAATGCCTGTTTCACTTTAATGGAAGATATTTTGACTTTTTTATTGTAAGAAAACCTCAAACACCTAAACTTCATTCCCTTGTGACAGCACTTAACAAAAAATTTAATTTCATATTTTATTTATCTTTTTATCTGTATAACAGAGAATATCGTTTTCTATTAGGTAGGTTTAGAAATTCTGAAAAAAATTCGCCGACCCACCTTAATGTACAAACAATGCTACCATCTAATGATTACAGCTAACCAATAGTGTGAGATCGACTTAACGGAACAAATTAATTATTCGTAGTATTTAGGAAACCAGAATATGCTTGAAAGAGAAAAATGCCAAATTAAGACTTTGTTTATGGTACATATATCTTAAGAAATTTCCAATAGAGCTTAATTTTTTTTTGTGCTCTTAACACACACACTAAGATGCTTTAGAAAAACAAAAGCAACTCTTTTGTTCAAAACAAATATTTTTTCTGTTTAATTTAAGTTGGGCATAATTTTTGAGATTTCATAATACATATAGTCATGTTTTGGTACCCTTTTTAAAAGAGAAGTATCTCTTCAATATGTTAAATATTTTTGGCACATATAGAAACAATACAGAAAATTTTGTGAAGTTTTTGTTTAGTAAAATATTAGTATAGTTCAGTGCTTCTCAAACTTTCAATATACGCGACCCACTATTCAATCATCGTTTTCATCGCGCGCCCCTCCATACAATAACAATGCATTGAATTCAATAATACTTTACTTTGACACTAAAGCTACAATACGACTTTAACCTCTTATGTGCCTTCGACGTATATAAACGTCTCACTCAGCCAAAGCATTAATTTTCTGAACGTATATATAAGTTTTTCCGAAGTACGATCTTTTCTCTGCAGGGCTATCCATAAAATTATTCTGAGGGCTTTGGAATGCAATGAAAGGACCTTGACAGTGTTTGCGAAGGATTTACTTATTTCAGAGGATTTGCTTATTCATTTCTTTTCTCCTCCCCCTAAAAAACCCCCCATCAAAATACGCTCGTTTACGTGGTAAACGGTGGCATAGGGGAGCGAATCGCGCAACTTTTAATCGGTAGTTAAGGAATTAGTTATAAACCGTATGAATTATCAAGATAAGTGTTAATACAAGCCCATTGGGTCACTGATAATTATCAAACTTGTTCTTAACTTAGTATTGTTAAATTAATAATAAACTATACATTGTACAGTACTAATACATTTATAAGTGTATTACATGAGTGTAAATGTGTGTATTCTATATTTTATTATATCAGAAAGTATTTTGTTAGTTTACTTTCAGTAAATTAATAATTTTTTAAATAACCTTTTGTTTTCGACTTTTCAATATGCTTGCGCCCCCTTTGTAGAGTTATCACGCCCCTCAAGGGGGGCTCGCCTCACAGTTTGAGAAACGCTGGTATAGTTTCTTTTAAAAATGATAAAACTTTGTAATTTTTAAAATTTCTATTTTTTCAATCATAAAACTGCTTTTTAAAAACTATACACTATTTAGACTAAAAACAATTATGTTCACTATATGCATAAGTATCCT
>BMAV01010104.1:53273-113154 GCA_019973955.1 Trichonephila inaurata madagascariensis | reverse complement strand
TATAAATGTATCAGTACTGCACAATGTGTTTAAAAATTAATTGTACAATATTAAGAACAAATTTAATAATTAATAGTTACTCCATAAGCCTGGCACACATAAAATTATGTGCAAAAATTAACACATATCTTGAAAATTTGTACAGTTTATAAATAATTCCTTCATTGCCGATTAAAAGTTACGCGATTCGCTCTCCAATGCCTCCATAGGCGCGAGTGTTTGATGTAATTGGGGGAGGGGGGAAGAAAAGGAATAAAAATAAGGAATTCCTCTCATATAAGTAAATCCTTCGCAAACACTGTGAAGGTCCTTTCATTGTATTCCAATGCCTTCGGAATAATTTTATGGATAGAATTGCACAGATAAAAGATCATGCTTTGGAAAGACATATATACTCGTATGTCCGGGGCATTTAACGCACCGTTTGATCGAGACGTATATATACGCTGGAGGCACTTTAGAGGTTAAAATCGTATTGTAGCCTTAGCGTCAAAGTACAGTATTATTGAATACAGTGCATTGCTATTTGTATGGAGTTGGGGGGGGTGATGAAAATTATGATTGTGAATATTGGGTCGCAATAAGAGTTGAGAGAAGCGCTGCATTAAACACAAGAGGAACTATCTTTTAAAATGTATCAAAGGAGGCGCGGTGGTTTGTTTACATAATTATCAATTGTTTTTTTCATATTTTAGAGTTATTTTATCAACGAACATACAAGTGTCATACATTTTTAGATTTAGAAAAATATGCACTATTTTTTAATACTAAAATTGAAAAACTGATTTTTTGAATGCGTATGATTTCCTGGTACTCTTAATAAATTACGATAAAATAGTTTTAATGCGAGTAAAATAATAGATGTCCGATGTGATTTGTGATAAACAACGATGACTTGGCAAAAGAAATCTTAAACTAATTATGAATTGAATTAATTAAGTGCTCTATGAGATTTTTCTTATCCATCGCTAATGATGAAAGTCAAAAAAGATCAATAAAATTTTTGAGTCCGTTTATAAGAAAACCCATTGGCATGCAAGGTTGTTTAATGTGGACACAGATTTTGTCCCATAACATTACTCAGATGTTCCGGAAGTTCAAAAATGTATACTTAAAATTCCAAGAAAAGAACAAAAATAATTAAAAAAAAAATCGGAAGCAATAACTTTCCGTTTCTTTGAGTTCATTGTCAAAATCCCCTTCCCTCTTCAAAGCTTTTTGTGAGAATTTCAAAAAGGAGATTTGTAAAATCATTTAATTATATTTTTATGAAATAAATTACAAGAATTATCGTCTCATGAAGGTTTTACATTCTTCTGCTCTTAGCAAATAGTAACTACGAACCAAATATTTGTTGTACTAATGCTGGTGAATCGAAGAAGTTTTAATCTATTTACTTATTCTAGTTTTAATACTTACTTTTCATCATAATATGTGAAACAGTATGATTCCGAACACCTATAAATGAATTCCTTCTATAAAAAATGCTTCTGCTTATGCATTTTTTTCTCACTCAATCTACTCAATCTCAATCTTTAAGCTTAAAGAAGTTTCATACAGCTTTCTTTTTTAAGACATAAGAATTTCATTAAAATTTAAAATGAAATTCATTAAATGAAGATTATTCTGTGACTGTTATCTGCTTCTACATTCTCCCATCCTTTGTTCAGATGCATTTTTATTCCCTTTTTTCATTGCTTGATTTACAAACGAAGTAAATATATAAACATAAAAAGAAATATTTTCTTATTTCAATTAAATGAAAATTAAGTGGTATGATTATGACAACGCTACCTGGTACACAAAAGTTAGCCCATTTTTTGTTCACACTGTTTAATTTTTAACGAACCGTAGTCCATTCTCACTGATTCCAAAATTAAAAACTCTTCCTAATTATTCCTTATGGTCCTGTTAGGGATACAGACCATTACGTGCTCCACTGTCCATTAATGAAAACTTTCCATCTGGTTAAACCAATTGATTGCTCAAGGCTAAAAATCTTTTCTGCTTTAAGTACAATTTAACAACCTAATTCTTTTTCTTATAATCGTGTGTCACATATTGCAAATCGCGGATGTATATATATATATATTATATTAATATATTAATCTTCTGTTAAGTATTTTTAAATTTTTTAGTTTTCAGGGACCTTTTTCCTCAGAACGTTCAGGTTCCGTAGGTTTCATATATTTTGTAGATCTAGTTTTACAAATATTATCCCCGTATTTTTTTCTTCTGTGGTTCTTTTTGTAGATATATTTTTCCCCTTTAACCATATATTGGTTTTGGATTTCAAATGTATTGCAGTGTAAGCAAAATTGTAAATGAAGATGCTTCTTTTTATTTCGTCTAATATTAATTGGTTATTAAAATCATTTCACACAAATTAATTATCTGATTTATTAATACTTTTCAATAATTTTTAATTACTTTTACTTAATGAAATGTTTTCTATTTCATTTATTGTACAGATGATTAATTACATATACTTGCTTAAAATCTTTTCTTAAATATCTTTGTCGTAACGATAACCTTTTAGATTAAAATGGATTACTTTAGGCTAGGTTAAAACAATATAGATAATTAATTTTAACTAAGACAGTTGCAACTTAGATTATTTTAATGTATTAGTACTTGGCTTTCAAAAATATGTTGTCTCCTAAAATGGAAATATTAAATTTATTAAAAACTATCTGTATACAAAGTTTAATTCACAACTCGAGTCCAAATGAATTATAAGTAGTAACAAATTTGGTATACAGAGTTTCTATGTACGCTCTCATTACGAATGTTTTTTTTTTATCTTTCCATCTAATTCTGCTTAGTTATGTTTATTCATGTGTATTTACTGGTTTAATTTTTGTTAGATAATGTAGAGGGTTTATGCATCGATTGTACTGGTTGACCCCGTTCCCCCTTATTTCCTAATTAATGCCTTACATGGCTGGGTCTTTCTTTGTCTGTGACCAGCTGTATTCAGATTTTATTTTGTTAATTCTGCCACAGCTTGGTAACTGGTATTATTCGAGTTCTTTTACTGACCCTCTTGGGGAAATTATTCTTTCATTACGATTTTAGTTTAAAAACCGCTTTCCGTAGAGATGACTTGGTTTTATGCCAATGTAAATATTATTTAAGCTCTGACGTTTGGGTGTGTGAGTTAATGGTCAATCATTGATAGTTAATCATGAAATCTAAAATTAAGAGAAAGTGTGAAATACGACTAGGTAATCGTGCAGCCTGAAATTAATATTCGTTTCAGAATCCTCCAGAAGTTGTGGAAGTAATTAACATTGGAGCTGAACGAGCAATCGGGATTCGAGAAGGATGGTCATAAGGAGCTCTGACTGAAACTAAAGTATTTTGAAAAATCTTATATATCAGATTAAGTGTCAGGATTTCAGATTTTTCAGAGTTCAGCCGTAAATTTGTGTATCATTCTTTAAGTGTTAAAGATATAGAATTAACTTAGGTATTTTTAAGATCATGTCTACTTCTTCCTCGAACTCTCTTACATCCGCGACCTTCAGGCCATGATAGCTTAAAATACACGCACGTACACTATAAAACAAATATTTTTACATTACAGATTACTGATACTCATATTTTATTAGAGAAAAAAGTTACATTAGTTATTAAACTACGTAACATTTAAGAAAAGCCGATAATTTTTTAAAAAAATTATTTATTGAAATTTGATTCGTTTTAATTTTTACATAATTAGTAAAATCAATTTTGACATATTTGTAAGAAAGAATTTTGAAACAAAAAATAGGTTTTTCTTGTAAGAGTTGGATAACAAATGCATGTTGGTGACACGCTAAATTTGCAATATATACACTGCTCCGTGAGAGGCTTGAATCCATTTTTTAATGTTATGTTGTGCTTATTATTGGAATATTAATTAATGATAAAAAGGCTTGATATGAAACTAAATTTGAAATATCTTTCATTTTGGAGATCGATTTAAATCATTTTTTTATTCTTTTACGTCAAATGTTTATTGAATACACAGACATTCGAAATCCATCATTAATTTGTGTGTTTGATAATCTTTATACAGTTTTACTTATTCACAATCTCGAATATTGTATATCCTACATAAATTCTTTTACAGAGTGTTCAGGTATCTCCTTGATAAATAGTGTACAGTCTTTTCTTCTTTCTTTTTTGTTTTGGAGATTGGCAAGTGCACTGTAACTTCTTATAAATCGGAAAAACATTTAAAAATTTTCTCAAGATATTCCATAATATGGAATAAATAACAGGTATACCTTTGTAAAGCCAAAATTATTGACATCCGTTTCTAAATGTTACTTTAAGATCTTCGTTAGTGCCTCTTCCTAGTGACTAATTCTTGTAATTTGATATTTTTATTTTCAAAATGACCGTATGAATTCATTGACTACTGTGGCATTACAATAATCAAAACATTCTCAAGCCCAATTTTAAAATTAAAAAAAAAAAAAAGGCATTTAAATGTTGAACGTAGGTTAAAACGTCTTTTTCCTGGTAGATTGTCTGTGACAATTGATAAACTGGGAAATTTAGCGACATACAATATTACGAGTACACTCCTTTAGCATAATTCTCGAATAGAACACTGAAATGATGGTCCTTGTTTTAATAAAACTTATGCTGTCGCCTTGTAACTGCAAATTAATATCATTCAGTTTAGTAAATAAATATGTCACGTAGGTAAGTTTGGTTTCCACTTGATTAAATTTCCTATTAAAATTAAAGGCACGATCTGGTTTAACGAGAGCCACTATCTTGTAGACCGCCATTTACACCTCATAGACCCCCAAATTATCTTTTCGCTGACGTGGACCCCTTGCAGATCGTCATAGATCCCTGGGGGTCTATGTAGACCACTTTGAGAATCACAAGTCTCAGGGGTGCTAACTTCGTCTCGGAGGCTGAAAATATAAACAGTTTTCAAATAGATACAATTCTTTGAAAATAAAATTCGAATCTTTTACACATTATTTATAAATGAATGAGGCTTCAAAAAAGTGTAAAATGTTTAAAATTTAATCAAAATTTAAAAAATTATAAGCATATGAAACATTTGTGTAAGAAATATTAATCAAGTTTTACGTTACGCATCATATTTTCTAAAATAGTTGCTCTAATTATTATAAATAAGTTGATTTATAAAGTTAAATGTATCCTTATAACGCTGTAGCTATTTTTATATAAATATAATTATAAATTATATATTTTTTAAAAAATAAAATAATTGCATTAAATTTTTTTTTTAGATTTCAATATTTTTTAAATATTTTGAAACACAAAAGATATATAACAATAAAATTAGGTAAGGTTTAAAGAGTATGGTACATTTTATAACTCTATAATGATTTATACATGAAAGGCTACTATTTTAGAAAATAGCATGCGCAACGTAAAATTTATTAACATTTATTACAGAAATGTTTCTTAATTTGATATTCTTATAATTTTTAAAAATTTATGATTATATTTTAAACATTCTGTACTTTTTGAAACCTCACTCCTTTATAAATAATCTTTAAAAGATTCAAATTATTATTCAATTTTAATTTCAAAGAGTTGTATCTATTTGAAAATTGTTTGTATTTCCACCCCCAGAGACGAAGTTAACAACCCTGAGATCTCTTCGTATATCCTTTTTGTCTAAACAAGTCAACTGCATTTACTGATATATCACGTCACTATGAGTCAAAAGTAACGATTAGAACCTCTTTGCAATAAAATTCATGTACTGTAAATACAGACACATTCATTATCTCTCCTGTTAATTTTAATCAAACAATTTATATTACAGTATGATTTCTAGGTTCCTAAAATGCATATATAACTACATTCCGTTTTATTTACATACCTTGATATGTTCCGTTTACCCAAATATTTACATCGCAGTCTGTCTACTCTTCCATGGTATTACACTTTCATAGTCAGTCAGTCATGAAATAACAAATCAAAAATTAACATTACATCGTATTTTACACGTATGTTCTTATCTTTTATTGCCTTCTATTTACAAAGCCATGAATAAAAGTATATTTTAGAGATTTTTAGACGGAATTTGAATAATATTTTGAACGAAGTATAACTGCTACAATTATACTTAAAATATAATCAAAATATCGATTACAGTTATAGACAAATTGTGTTTAAGTATTTAGCAAATTCATGTGATTTTAAGAAATCTAAATTTTTCGCAGTTTCGAATTTAATTTAATAATAGCAAGAGTAGAATATTATTCCCGAAAAGGTGCTCTCTGGTGGATATTTTGGAACTAAATTTGTTTTTTCAAAATTCCGTGAGCGTATCTCGTGTATAGCCCATATACAAAATCTCCTTGCATTCTTTTCACGCGTTTGCGCAGTAGGATGCCGTTTATAGGGGGGAAGTTTAATTATAATCACTTAGTATTTATAACTGAGTTTTGTACATTCTTATGCAGGCATATTGTTTGAATTATTATTAGGTTCAGAGTAGAAAGCCTTAGATTTTTTTTCATTCGCGCGCGCGCGCGCGCGAATCGAATGAATCAAGTATCAATAATGAGAACAAATTAGAAAAAAAAGTGTTTAATTCTAACAATAAAAAAGTAACTTAAAATTTTTACCATTTACAGGCCTTAAAAGAAGGACAGTCCAGATTTGCTTTTAATTTCTTTGATCCTGTCAAGTGCAAAATTGTTAAAAAAGCTTAAAACTTGAAAAAAAAAGAAATGTATTTTTTAATATTTAATGCAAACACATTTGTGCTAATTGATTAGGAATATAATTTATATATGTTTGTAATTAAATATAGTTGATATTTCTATAGTGCTTGTAGTTTTAAAACAAGCGAAAAGAGGGAAATTTGAGAAGTAGTTTAACACAATTATATTTTGAGCTAAACATTTTTCAAAATAATAAGTGATCGAAATTGTCATTAAGATTTAAAAAAAAAATTCTAGATAGCAATGTCACAATAATCTTTTCTCTCACTAATGTAAAAAATAGTAAACAATTTTTTTTCACCAGATATAGATTAATCAGATGTGTGAAAGAATGATTAAATTCAAAAGCGTCAGATTACACTTCTATATAGATGCATATGTAGCGGTTTTTGCGATTCCCTTTGAATTAGAACACAGTTAATATAATTGGAACCGAATATTGAGTTTGACTTATGATAACAAATAAAAAATTACCTTGTAGAATAATATATATAGGCGTTGTTTTATATTAAAAAACGGAACTAAATTTTATATGTTCTAGCCAAACTTATTGTAGAATTTTAATGACTAAAGCGTCATATTCCTTGTCACTTGATACTTGTCGGAAATTACGACATCACCTATATATCTTCAGATTGCTAAGAACTAATGCTTAATATCGTAAATAATGGATATTATAATCGTAGTCAAACTAGCACATATACTATCTGAATATTAAAAACTATATGTTACAGTTGATTACGCTGCTCAGGGGGGGGGGGGGCCCACAAAATGCAACATTAAGAAGGACCAGAGTTATCACAGCGAAATTTATTTGGCAGACAACATATTGTATAAAGATCAAACGATTAAAATTACAGCCTCTTGTGACGAGGAGATGATGACAAAATCAGTAGTTAGTGTATTCGTCATTGTTGGCTATAACCGTTGCCACACGTCTCGGCATAGAATCAAAGAGGCTGTGGATGTATCCTTAAAGAACAGGGGTACATGCCATTTCCACATATTGCCAAAGTTGATCTGGTGTAGCAGCGGGTGGTGTATCCCGGGCCAGTCGTTGTGCAAGCATGGACCACACTTTTTCGATTGGTGACAGATCGGAAGAACATGCAGGCCAAGGAAACAGTTCAATCTTATGGGTAAAGAAGTACTCTTGAACGTGTGGTCGCGCATTATCCCGTTGGAATATGGCTAATGGCGAACGCTGAATGTATGGGAGGACCACGGGTTTCAACACCTCAGAGATGTATTGCTGGCTGTTCAGTGTACTTGCAATGCGTATTATACAGGTGCGGTAGTGAATTCCAATGCCATCCCAAACCATAATACATGATGCAGGACCATGCGGCGATACATATCGTAACAGTTCAGAACCTCTCACCACGGTGTCTCCAAACTCGAATCTGACCATCATGATGTTGCAGGCCGAAGCGGGAATATTCAGTAAACACAATGTCGTTCCATCTCGTTGTCCATGTTCCCGGTTCATCGCTCCATGGCGGCACAAATGCATATGGTTTCCAGTTAAGGATAAACGAAAAAATAGATGTTTTGCGTACATTCCACTCTGCTGCAAACGTCATCGAAAGGTACGAGTGAACACCGAATGATGCGTAACAGACTGAATCTGTTGTGCTAGGGTTCGCGATGTGGCTGCGTGATCCATCACTGCCATGCACACAATCCACCTGTCATCAGGGGAAATGTTGCAACAAGGTGGGTACAGTCGGCCCGTTGGTCCGTCGTTTCCTCTTGCACCCAGCGATGACAGATCCACATCACAGTTGGTTTCGTCCAACACGTTGATCGAATTCTCTAAAATATAATCCGGAATCCCCATAAGCTACTATTCTTCCTCGATCAAATTAAGAAACTTGGTCAAAAGACGCTCAATGTATTCCACGAAGCATAGGCTCGAAGCATGATGGAAATTTCACATGGTTTGTGTGCTTGCTTTAGGGTGTTGCGTTTTGTGTGAGCGCAGTGTAGAATGAAAGCGTTCTGACGCGGGATTTTTTTTTGTCTGAACCCCAAATAAAATATCAATACGCTGTTGGATATTGAATGTTCTTTGCATATTAATAGTAACGACGTACTTTGAGATGTGGTGATCTCACATAATGAGTATATGTTTTGCTGAATAAATGTTTGCTCTTAACGAATTTTTATCTGATATGTAATACTTTTGTTATATGCTAAAACAAAATTGTTATTTCATCTAAGACCCATCATGCAAAATAAAGTTAAAGTAATCTCCAATCCACAAAATATTGGCGTGATAAAGTAGGAGAAAGTGTACAGGTATAGGACAAAATAATAGGAACACCTATGAAAAAATGAAATTCTTTTATTTGCATGGAATTGGGCTACCTTTGGCTGGAAAGAAAGCTTTCATTTGACGTGGGATTCACAAATAAAGATTTTGAAGAAAGTTCATTGGAATTCGCACACATTCCTCGTGCAGGGCTCTCATTAGTCCAAACAGTGTGCGTCTAGGAGGAAACTGAGTACGGATTGTTTCTCTAAAAAACTCATACACACTCAATGATGTTCAAATCAGGTGATTAGGGATACTACTTTAGATGTTCCACTTCATTATCATGTCCTTGTAATCATGTTTGAACACAGCTAAACGTATGAACGGGGGTTGTCCTTTTGGAACACAGGACGTTCTCCCGGAAAGAGAGTCTGAAGCATAGGGTAAAGATGACCTGCGAAACTGCTTTGATAATGGTCAATTGTGATAATCTCCCTCAAGAACCACAAGAGGCCGTAATCCACGGCAAGATATTGCACCCCACACCACGACAGAGCTCTCTCCATATTTCACAGTTGGAACCAGGCAGTCAAAATGAAATGCTTCTGCCGGAGTTTGGCAGACAAACACACTTCCACTAGTCTGGAATAATGTAAATAAGGATTCATCAGACTAGATGACTTGTTCCCAATGCAATTGTGTCTAGTTTAGTTGGGTCTCGGCTCCACTCTAGTCTCTTCATATCATTCCGCGCCAAAACTAATGATATTGGAATAGCTACTCTGCCATCAATGTTCTCAGCATGCACCTCTCGTTGAATAGTTTTCATGGCTATGGGGCTCTGAAGGTCTATATTCATCTCGGACGTTATCTTTGGCAGTGTACACTTGCATTTTTAGGTTACTATCCTCTTCAACACTTGTTTCTCACGGACCTTCAACTTCGACTTTTGTTCACTGCTGTGTTTCACAAAAGAAAGCTTACCCAAGTTTGTGTAGGCTGGTATAACCCTTGACACAGTGATCCTTGAAACACCTACAAGGTTAGCTCCAGCGAGGCACACTCCAACGATCATTCCTCTTTTTACGTCGGTGAGGTTGGACAGTATCCCGCTTTACCAAGGATAGAATTTTCTCATGTAACTCTCACACTGTCAAATGCTTGACTGATACCTTCCCTTTCGCTGCTACCAGGTGGCACACTGTTGAAACACGTGGAGGTCATTTATTGGATGATCGGAGAACGACTCATTTTTAAATGGGTGTTCCTATTATTTTGTCCTATACCTTAATGTATGTTATTCTTTTCACTTGATTCGCAGGCTGTTTTGGAGCAAATTGAAATTTATCCAAGAAATCTGGAGTACATACAAGCTATTTTCTTCTAACTTGAAATGAATAACACACGTATGGATCCACAACAGCACAAATACAAAGCTCACACAAATATAAAACACAACAGTACAAATGCCCAGTCATGATATGGCATAAGTCTGGGGTGGGCATTACGTCGATCGCAATCGACAGGTGGACCGCCAAGACATTTTGGGGTGACCGCCTGAAGAATTTAGCAGTTAGTAATTATATACGGAAAATTCAAGAATTGCTGAAAGTACGCCGACTAAGTCTTCTACTGACTGTAAACTACAAAAACTAACTTTAGATGAAAATGTTTTATTTTTTAATGTATTTTGAATTGTTTCATAATAAATGCATCACTTGATATTATTATATTTGTAGCTATTATTATGATGCTTGTGTATCTTGCATTTTACTTTAAACGCGGTTTTAAAAGAGTTGTTACAAAAGGTAAGTACGTATTCCGTATTTATTAAGTTATAATAATAACCTTTTCCATGCCTCACCACACTTGCAACATTGGGCAGTGGCACACACAAGAATTTTTCAAGAAGTGGGGGTCTACCCCATTCTCGTATCATACCCCAATACATAGCCAAACATATTATTATTATTATTGTTATTTTTGATTTTGTCGATTGTCGGGAACAAAAAAAAAAAAAAAAAACTAAATTACTGAATAAATAATTAACATTAATTAATAAAAAAATACTAATAAAAAATTCTTAATTACATTTTACGTTCTCTTTTTACACGTGATTATAATCAATCGGGAAAAAAATCAAGGGCTATGAGGGAGGGTCCGGACCCATGCACCCCTCCCCCACTTGTGTGCGCCACTAACACTGAGTGGACCGCAAAACCTTGAAAAATTAGAAGTAGCCCGTACCCTGGAAAAGTCTGCCCACCCCTCGCACATGAGGCAAATGAAACATACAGTTACTACTATAGGCTTTCACACTCCTATATTGCTTCTTTGAATCACACTTATATAGAATGGGAAGTCATTCTAATAGCTTCTTGATAAATGTGAAATAATTATCCTAGAATGTTCTAGATTTATCTTGGGATCTATATTTTTGTCTTCAAATTTGGTAATTTGATGACTAAATGAGCAAATTAATGCAAATATGTACCAGATCTATCTTGCATCAAATTTGTCGTCAAGGTCTCTACAACTTATTCAATTTATTGATGGAGCATACTCTTTATGACTATTAAACATTTTTCCGACCATAGTACTTTTTGAGCAGAGAAGCCATGATTGAGTGAGTGTTTTATTACAGTCGCACAATAAAGCAACACGAGGACTACTGGCGATGAACCTCGTAATTTTGAATTTCAGTCGAGTGATGAGGATGACACCTGAGCAGGCACACCCCTCAACCAAACTATCACGCCATGGCAATGGGTAAACTTCCTTTAAAACATTAATATGCGGAGTCTGAACATTATACAACAGTAGATTGTACTACTGGCAGCAGTATTTTTATTAGGACCTCCCCCTACCTCCCCACCTTGAGACTAACCTTGACACTTGCTCTGTCTTCAGGAGAAAGTTAATTGCGATTAATATAGGGCTTGATGCTATCATGTCTTATGATTGCGACTTTGAGAAACTATGGATTTTATCCGGCAACCTCAATACACTACAACATTTTAGTAGCTAGTCCTGCAAACGATGAAACCAGCGTTTCTGTTATGATCATATTGAGGAAGATCTCTGAGACCTACGACGTCCACCTCCGATGGATACCATCATATGTTAACGTTAGAGATTAATGTGATTGCTGATAAACTGGGCAAAGAGGGTAGTGAGAATGAAAAGGCTGCTGGCACTTTGCTCACTAACCAAGAACTGTATTCTAATTCAAGATCTAAATAAATTTAATATGATGTATTCCATTTACGTATCAATGGTACACAGGAACTTCCTCTGGCTCTCTGCTGGAAATTAAATGTGACCGTGGCTACCAGACTTCTCTGGCTGGACTAACAAATGGCAACATGAAATGTGTTTCCCTTGAAAATGGCAGAAAAATCCATCCCACTTGTAAGGAATGCTGTGACCATCCAACTTCCCCGGATCCCATTCTGAGATGCATCGAACTTTATAAGGGGGAATTTAACATCCAACCCTCTTCTTATTATAGATTGTTTGGTGGTCAGCAACCTTCTGGAGTTGATGTGACATATGCCAGATCGTTCGAGGATGAGAAACAACAACAGAATAAAATTTATTTTATCGAAACATTCATTTTCTGGCTTATACCTTACGCCTAGCTTTCTATTATCCTAGACAAATTTCCTAATTGAAATGAAAAACGGTTTTGTTATTTTTTTAATAGTTCAGTTATGGATCTTGAGAATGTATTAAATCATTATTCAATAAACATTTATGCATAGCCCTAATGGAGCTTCAAAGTGTGACGTTAATAAACACACACGAACTCAAACATATTTACTTTTTTCCCTACATTTTTAGATGAAGTTAAAAAGAGAGCTTTATTGATGAACGTTTTAAAACAACATATTCTATGCACTGTTTTATTGAATCTTTTGTGGATAGTGTTAACTTAAAATAAACAGAAAAAAGAAAAAAAATAAGACACTATTGATCCACCATTTTTAATTATGATATTTCCTTCTTATGGATGAAAGGATGCATTATTTTTATTTTAACTGAGGCCTTTTTTTTATAGCACTCTTAACAATTTATGATTATTTGAGCGTTTTTATTTCCTAATGCACAATGCATATGATATTGATTAAGAATATAAAAAAAATAGTGAATATTTCCGCTCACATAACGTTCCATTGCTGTGTTCTCTCTGAGTAAAATTCCTTTTAAACAATTGAAATTCCTATAAAACACAGTTGCAGATTACACATTTTTACTTTAAAACCTTATCACATTTTACGAAAATGTTTGCAATTTCACAATTGCATTTTATTGAACAGAAACCAGGAAATGTCAAAGAATGTGAGATATTTGCTTATAATTACAACATTGTTTGTTCTCTGGTTTCGTACGAATTGAAGAAAATAAACATTTAGCTCAAGAGTTCAATAGTGAAGCGAGTAATTTTGTAACTAAACAATCGTGGAAATAGAATATCGTTTCGTTTCATTTCCGTCTTTAGATTTAAAAATAACAAAAATTCCAATATTCCTTTGTGAAACCTAAAAGACATTAAAAGTCACTCCACTTTCACGCGCTTTCATATTTCCTTTTTCGTTTTTCAATGACACCGATTTAGAGTTACACCCAGCTTTGGTCGACCTAGAACCTTTTTTTTCGACCCTTTTTTTAAACATTTTCTATCTGTTTTCTAATTATGGGAAGGGTATCAATCCACTTTGACTTTCGTTAAAGGAGAGCTACTTCAGGAATTTAGACAATAATTTTAAAGGGCAATGATTTTTTTAAAATAAGTATTTCGCTCCTTTCTTGTTTATTTCTTTCGGAATCTGATGTTTCGTCATGTGTAACAACATACAAATAAGTTATTGGTTTTTTAATTTTTACCGGTATATTTTTTTCTTAATTTCAAAACCAGTGCGAAGAATTTCGAAAATTCTGAATTGTGCAGTATAAATATTGAGAGAAAGCTCAGTTTGACAACAGATTGAATAAGTACCTTCAGCCACACCAAGGCAGCTCTCCTCAAACCATCAAAATGATTTCTCAGGTAAGGGATTAAGTTAGCTTTTAACATATCTAGTCTTAATATTAACATATATTAGATTCATTTTTCTTCCCTTATATATCATTCAAATTACGAATTTATGTGTCGTAGTGTGGAAGGTTCGGAGAATGAAGTACAATCTCAAGTATCGTTCACGCTACTTGTGCTCTTGGGTTAGAGTAGCGAAGTTTGGCATTAACTTAATTCTCGGAGTTCTAGAATGAAACTCATTCGAACAAAACAACAGCTAATTTAAGTTTTTTTTCCCTCAGTGCCTTTCTGATAACTATAGTCCGGTAATTAGGATTAAGATATTCATCCGTCCGATATAGTGGTTAGTGGCACGCTGACTGTGGTGCCGTGGGACCTGGGTTCGAAACCCGGCGAAGGCATGGAAGTTTGTAAATGCGTAGAGCCTTCGCGGCATAGGGGGTCCTCTCGTGAGGTTGATGGAAGAGGAAGAGAGGACGAAGGCCCCTGTGACCACACCAGGATGTTCTCCCTTAAAATTGGTGTGAAACCGAGCAAAATCGAACTGTCACCTGCATGGTGCTGAAATCTAAGGCTAATGTCAGGCGTAAAATTCTAGTTCTTTGCTGCAATGAGTTTCGTGGGCCTTGATCTGATGTTAGTGTCGATCAGGTGGCATAAGTAACAACAACAAGATATTCGTGGCAGACGTTTGCATCCTGTTGGAAATAAAGACCACCGTGCAGAGTAATGGAATCAGTTATTAGAAATTCTCGAATGACGTAAAATGGTCAGGGACGTTTTGAGGTATAGGCCAGGTGGGCCCAGGTCCAGGGTTTCTTTTCATATTGATATCAATAAGGTTCATGATCCGAATACACATTTAACTGTCAAATTATATATATATATATATATAAAATAAATTTGTATAAATAAAATTGTAAATATATATATATATATATATATATATATATATTCTCGGACATATTCTGCTAACTACATTATTATGTCATGTGCGAGTATTTAATAATGTATTCTATATACCGTCTACTTAAAAGGGTTGAAGGTGGGGCCTACTTTTGAATAGAAGCCCAGGATCTCAAGAAATCGTAAGATGTCCCTCATCTCAATAACTGTTTTAGAAAATTAATACTATGGATCTTAAAATATACTTTGTAGAGTACATGAATATTTTGGAGTTGAAAGCTTGTTTATATCATTATATAAGGTGATGGAGCATTGGGCATACTAAATTTACAAGCAATCTAATATATTAAAAATTTTAAAGTAAAGGTTCCCCCTTCTTTTCTTGAATGTGTCTCTTCATATACATAAGGGCTTAAAATTGGGAATTCTTTCTTATTGATAAAATATAGAGTTACAGTAAAATGTTAACCAAATTTAATATCATACGTTTTCTTTTGGTTGTTGAGCAGCTATCTTAATGTAGCAATAGATTTCAATTCGCATTTTAGAGCATAGCATTGTTATACTACAGATGAATTCATAGCCACATATTTTAAATATATGAACGTTTAACAGTCCTTTGTTCTTAAAATAAATGCAATTATCCTTTTATTCAATATAAGATGAAAAATATTAGATATTTGTGAAATTTGCAGGAAATAGTAACGATGTTATTATAAGTGATGTAAGGTTCATATTAATTTAAAATCAAACTGTAGCAATTAATATGTGCACGAATAATAAGTAACAAGAAAAGCATTTGAAATAAAATTTAATGATAGAAAGAAAATGGTATGAAACAGCTGATATTTGTTGTATTGATGGGTATTTTATAAATGGAAAACTCGGATGCATATTAAAAACCACAGAATAATTCCTTAAGAAAAAAACAACACAACCTCATTTTGATATAGCATTTATTTGCTAAGACGCTTTGTTTTATTATCCGGATAAGTATTGTAAAGTAGTTTTTTAGAGTTGTCAGGCAAATAGTTATAGTTTCAATACGATCTTAAGCAAGTCAAGTGACTCGAAACGATATCACTTTTTTTAGTATTTTCGATAAAAAGAGAAACTTCCATTACATCCCATGAATAAGTTTATGATATTATATGGAAGTATTATTCTATTTTATTTGTAGTTATTTTATTTTGAGTTACTAAAAATAATATAACTCATTTTAATATACCCGAGCTATATATATATACTGCAAAGCCTACGTTTGATTTGAAAAAAATCATTTAAGGTGAAAATTCGGATAAAATAAATTTGATATTGCTAAAAAAAAGAAATTAAAAGCTATGAATTTGTATATATTAACGATAAAAGAATTAGATCCTACGAAATACTTATAGATTTTATTTTTACGTTTAGCTTATTGTTCTCTTCGCTGCTTGCAGTTTGGCCGTAGCTGATGGATTCGTTGGGGTGAGTGAATCAGAATTTAGTGATGTGTTATATTTTTATTTCAGACGACGCTGACTGAAATTTTTTTAATACTCATTATATCAAAGTATGCACAAAAAGTATAGAATAGTTTCTGTTTTAATATTCTTCAAATATAATTTTGATTTTTAACTTTACAATTGAAATCTATTGAAATAAAACTGTCCACTATGATCTTTCATTTAATTAAAAAGCACATTTAGTTTTGAAAGCAATCACAAAAATAATTGAATTGTGGCACTTTTGTGTTATGCACATTTTAAATTTATAAGAAATGTTTGTCAAGAACTCTGATATGTTTAACCTTAATTAATTCAAAATAAAATTAATTCAGAGTTCATCTTCCAAAAATTTTATTTCACTTGATTCTATGCATTTCTTGGTAAAAAAATATATATCAAGAATTAATACCTTGTTCTATTCAAATACTATTCTAATTAGAATGTTTCATAGAGAAATATATATTCCGCAAACTTATCTATTAATTATTATTCCAACTCTATGAGTGTGTGGGCAAAGCAAATGAGTTCATTAATATGTGTGTGTAATACATTTTTGAAAATGGATCTTAAACTTAATTTACTAGATATCCCATCTCTGTAAATCTCTATCAGCCATCCAAACGCATAATTTTCTCTGGCATTTAGATTGCATAGAACTATGCTTTACTTCAGCAATCTTTTTTGTCCCTTTTGAGGATTATTCGGAAAAGAATTGAGATGGAATACGAATTTTTTCTCGGAAAAATACTTTTTAACGTCAAATCAAAGGGTATTCTCATAATTCAATCATCTTTTACTTTAGTGTATTCATTTTTAGAGTAAACGTCTATAGTAATTTTATTTAACAATTTATACAACTTTAAAGACATTATAGATACTGTATATAATGTAAGGTTGAAGCATTTACACTGCGCTTTAATATGAATAAACATTATTCTTAGTGTAAAATCTCCTAAGAATCGATTTTGTGGATAAAAGAATAAGTATAAATAGTATATTCATATCAGTAATATATTTAAACAATAGTAAAGTGAAGGAGTACGTTGGAAAGCATTTTAATTAAAACTTACAAATGAAGATATATTGATAAAATGGGTAAGATTTTACAAAAAATAAAATCAATTGAATTTAGATATAACTAATATCAGATTTATCAGATATAACCCAAAATACATCTCTACGTAAGAATAGGAATGAGATATTGAGATCTCTAGATGAAGTTTAAGTCTATGTACCCCATTTTTGCAATGTTTGAAATAATATTAAAAACGATTATGAGAAATAGTATTGATTTCAGTAGTTAGTAATTTTTTTTGTATTTAAGGTATCCGACTACGTTCGGAACCGTGATTTTAAAAAAGCGCATAAATGGATAATTTTCATGATATTTAGTGTCACTTAGATTAGAATACATGTATAAAATTGTTTTAAGGACATTTTGACAAAAAAAATTATTTAAATACACTATTTTGGCAAAAAATTAACTTAGAATAATCTTTTTTCCAAATGTTCTCCTTTTGTGAAAAATGCTTCTATTATAATAATATTTTGCCTGTACATAGCTCAGACTTCTCTACAGAGGCTCAACTAGAATTTTTGAAAAACTCACATTATTTTCAGAGTTATCACCCATTTAAATAATTATTGGCGTTTTTTCTTAAAATATCTCCCCTCTGTTGTCGCAAAATATGGATAAACCCACTTCTAAGTTATATATTTCAAAAATTCTCGTTGAGCCTCTGTAGAGAGATCTGAGCTATGTACAGGCAAAATTTTATTATAATAGAAGCATTTTTCCCAAAAGGAGAACATTTGGAAAATTATTCTAAGTTAATTTTTTGTATTTAAATAATTTTTTTTGTCAAAATGTCCTTACAACAATTTTATACATGTATTCTAATCTAAGTGACACTAAATATCATGAAAATTATCCATTTATGCGCTTTTTTAAAATCACGGTTCCGAACGTAGTCGGATACCTTAACCAAATGAAATAACGTTTTAAAACAATGCACAAAAATTCTTTGAATCCAGCACCATCACGCACCTCAGCCGTACGCCTTCGGATACAGTGTGAAGGACCACCACGGCGAACAACACCGAGAAGAATCCGGAGTGGGTGGGGTGGCTGTCAAAGGAAGCTACGGATTCAAGGACGACAGGGGCATCCACAGGCAAGTGGATTACGTGGCCGACCATGGAGGATTCAAGGCTAACGTGAAAACCAACGAGCCCGGAACCGCCAACCAGGATCCCGCAGCAGTCAAGGTCGTCTCTTCTGCCCATCCATACTTCGGTGCCGGACATGGTGTCCACGGAGGTTGGGCTGGACATGCTGGACACGGACATGGATATGGGGTGGGTCATGGATATGCTGGACACGGACACGCAGGAGCATGGGCTGGACATGGATATGCTGGACACGGTCATCCTGGAGCATTGGGTGGACATGGATATGCTGGGCATGGATACGGTCATGGTGCTTATGGAGGACATGGAGTTTATGGAAAACATGGTCTATGGTGAATGAACTGCATACGTGTTTCTCAAAAAAGGTAATTTGATTTTATTTTCTGTATATGGAATTTTTACTTACGTTAAAACAAAGTTTTCGCTCTGGAAATAAACACTAGAATGAATACAGATTTATAAATTAGAGTATAACTCATAAATTTGATGAATATATCACTCAAAAAGTGGAAGTGATATTTTCAATAACTGCTTGGTTTTAATTAATTTGTTTAATTTATGCATTACTTAATCATGTATGTGTTGCTTTCGAATGGGAATAAATTATTGTATTTTATTCTGAGTAGCTTAATCCTCTCTATTCCTGTTACATTTTCTCCATAGTAAATTAAGTTTCCAGTAAAAGACTTGCTAGGAATACAGATGCTCAAGAATCTAATTAGAAACAAACATAGTTCATAGAAATAACTAAACACTACTGATGAATTTATCTATATAGTGAAGCTGCTTTTTAACATTATTTATAAATTTAATTCTCTTGGTTCTAGATGTGTATCATATACGGGAAATATTAAAGACAAAGTTTAAGAGAGTCTAAATTTAAAGCCAATCTTTACACGTATTCTAGTTGACAAACTTAATTACTTCAATTCTTTTTCCAGGAATGTAGCTTAACTCTTTCCTCTCAGATAGAGAATATAGTTTTGAGTTATCTAAGGAATGAAAATAATTTATTCTTAAATAATAGTGATTGAAATAAAGTATTCTCCTCTTTTAAATTATTAGGGTATAAAATGAATTCATAAACTTTAATGTATTTTGGAATATTTAACAGGTTGTATTTGTGTGTGCCGCATTGAATTTTGGGCTTGGAATGGACATGAAACTGGATGTCCCTCCTCGGGATTATAGCTGTATGACCAGAGAATCAGATGGCGATGCTTCATTTCCGCACTCGTTTCCTATTTCTCAAGCTTTTGCGTGGTTGGTCTGTTCCACTGGATAGGGTTATATGGTTCTGTGTAAATTTTTTTATATATTTTTGGTTTCGCTTGCATGCCAAAGCGTTTCATGTACAAGTGTGTAAAATATATTGCATGTAAATAAATGAAATTCTTACACATTACATACGTTTCTGTCTTTTTCAGAAAATCATTACGTGTTTATTTTTCACAATTCCTAGTATTAGTTCACATTCTCCATATATATATATATATATATATATATATATATATAGTCTTGTTCAAATTTTCAATCGTTAAAAATATTGTTAGTCCACTCAAGTTCAAATTCATTTTTTAAAACTTGTAGTGGATGACACTTGATGCTAATACAGTTTTGCAGTTTTTTGAATTTTTTTATTCATTAGTTAAAGTTAAAAAATGAATAGTAACAAATAAAAATAATAGTTCAATACCATATATAAAAAGGAAAATCGCTCGTTGCGTCCCTGTAGTGCAATGGATAGCAGGTTGGGCTTCTAATCCAAAGGTCGTGGGTTCCAATCCAAAGGAATCCAACCTGGTTTTCTCACCTAATTTCTGAGAATGTGATTTCTTTTTACTATACTATTTTATCGGAATAATTAAACTTCATTAATGAATAAATAGTAACAAACAAAAATAACAGTCCAACACCATACACAGAAAGGAAAAAGGAAAATTACAAGGAGAATTGCTTTCTATTTTGTCACTTAATATTGTGGTTCTGTCATATGTATTTACATATTTATATTGATTTTAATTATTTAATAAAAAGTAAATAAGATAATATTTTTCTTTGTTGACCTGGGTAGGAATTGGTTAAAACTTTTTTTTATATTACTTGTTCACTGGAAAATTCCTCAGTAGTTCAAATCAGTCAAGATTCATTTTCCCTAAATAATGAAATTCATATACGTATGAGCTTATGTGCTTTTCTTTCGATAGAAACATTAACTGCGGTGTACGATGAGTTAAGAATTCCATCTAGAGGCCATTCTGAATTTGTAAATGTAATGTTAGAATTCTATGAGAACATTCTCTCCTCAAATCTAGACTAGTACATCGCATTGAATGCAATAAAGTACATTAGAAATAGCAAAAACTGACGACAGGGTTTTTTAGAGGAATTGTGTAGTTTTCCTCCAATTCCGAGAAATATATTGCTCAAGCCTACTGTAATCATTGTTTTGTGGGTTTTCAAACTTTGAAAAATATTTTCGAACATTGGATGAAAAATATAATTTTTTAGAAATCTTTTTAGTATATTCGTTTGTTATTTCGACATATTATTGGATTTTAATGAACGCATATATTATTGTAGTGTTTCTCAAACTGTGGAGGGGGGTCCTGTAGGAGGGCGTGATAACTCAACGACAGGGGCGCGAGAGTCGAAAACATAAGATTATTTAAAAAATTAATTAATTTACTGAAAGTAAACTAACAAAATACGAAAAATAAAATACACATTTACACTGTTATAATACACTTATAAATGTATCAGTACTGCACAATGCGCTTTATAATTAATTTAACAATACTAACTTAAGAGAGACAACAAGTTTAATAATTACCAGTGACCTCATGTGTGCGTGGCTTGTCATATATAAAATTATATACAAAAATTAGCACTTACGTGATAATGTGGACGATTTATAATTAATCCCTTAGCTTCCGATTAAAAGCTACGCGATTCTCTTCCCAATGCCACCGCTTTCCACGTAGGTGAGTGTATCTAATGTATTGTAGAGGGGAGAGGAAAATAATAAATAAACAAAAAATATCTGAAATAAGTAAAACCTTCGCAAACACTTTCAAAGTCCTCTTTTACTGTATTTCAAAGCCTACGGAATAATTTTAAGACTAGCGTTGCACAGAAAAGTAGCAGTGCACAAAAAGAAAGTACTTCGGAAAGGTGTATATATACGCCAGGGGCAATTGGCGTTTTGGCTGAGCGAGACCTTTATATAGGCTGGTGGCCCTTAAGAGGTTAAAGCGGTATTGTAGCTTTAGCGTCATAGTATAGTACTATAGACTTGTTATTGTATGGAAGGGGGAGGGGTGCGATGAAAATTATGATTGAATAATGGGTCGCAAATATTGAAAGTTTGAGAAGTACTATATTATTGAATTTAAACGAATGTACTAATCGAGGTGTGATGGGAAAGCAGAATTTCTGTAGGAATAAATTTACTTTTCCAGATTCTAATGATAAACTAAGTCTATATTTTTTCAAACAATGAATACAAATTTATTCCTAAAGCTATCAATAAGTAGACCCTACTTAGAAATCTCTTTAGGTCGGCTTTGATACACGCATATTATCTGGTTCAAATTTTCTGAAAAGTTGTTGAAGGTAATCTCTATTTATAACACTACTGGCCATTCAAATTGCAACAGCATAAAGGAAAGATAATAAAAACATCAAATTCACATGAAAAAAAAAAGATGTTGGAATATGCAAATGATTAGCATTTAAGCGCAGCTGAACGACGCAAGGAGAGAGAAATGACATCTAAAACACTAAACTGTTTAAAAGTAAAATTAAATAGTGGTGTTTTCATTCAAAAATCACTTATAAATGCTTGTGAGAATATCGTCTTATGCCTCGCATCAGAACGAGAAACGAAACACAGCTGTTAGCGTGTGTCGGAATTCAATAGTGGCAAGATCCTGGCATACCGAGAACGTGGTTTATGGCTCGAGGATTTTGATACTCGCTTTGATCATGCGAATATGAAATAAATGGGTTTAAGAAAGTCTTACTAAATATTATACAGGATTTTAATGGCATTTTGCTACTAACACCTTAGAGCAGCGTTTCTTAAACTGTGGTCCGTGATCCTCCGGCACTCCCAAATTCTTTCTAGGGGATACGCGAAGGTCTCTCATTTAATTTTCAGATTTCCCACTTTTACAGATTCTGAAAGGTCTTGTGGAAAAATGACTATCCTAAACTGTATTACTGAACTTCTTCCATTGTGAAAAAACTCTACTAGAACATGTATTTTGATCAAAAATATTAATTCAGCTAGTATTAAATTAGTATTTTGTAATATTTTATTTAGATGTTTACTGTTTCCTTAAAGGAAAAAAAAAAGAAGTGTTAAAAAGTCTGCATAAGTAGCAGTGGCAGGATATTGCAATATCTTTAAATTACTCAGCCATATGTTGGGAATCAGGAAGCTACAAAAGCTAGAAGGTCTGTGATGTTAGGCTGATACATAGAGGGGGAACGCGGCTACCGAAAGCTTAAGAACCGCTGCGCTACAGCAGGAATATGACATCAGGTTGGGTTTGTAAAACCCTATAGCCAATACACGGATTTTGAGACTAAATATGGGCTTGTTTGCAGGACAAATACCCATACTAACAGCAGTATGGACTGACCGCCTGGTGACAATTATTGCGGTTTCCCTTGACACTGCAGTAAAGAGGCGGATGACAACAGTGACGACAAAATTGAGTGCACTAGAGCAGTGTTCCGCAACCCCCCGTCAGCGGATCGGTATCGGTCCGTGGATCAAATGGCACCGGGCCGCACAAGAAACATTAAATTATTTACTGTGGTATATTTTTCTTGGATTTGAGCAACTTTTTATGAAAATCACTTTATATTCATTTTTTGGTGTAGCTATATTTTATTCTTATGTCACAATTAAATACAACTGAATTAAAATTATTAAATTAAACCAGTCTAAAATATAAACAATCAATGTTTTCACCTCAGCGGGCCGCGGTAAAATTAACAAACGCGGCTACGTTCTCCCTTACGCCACTGCCTGCCATCCAAGCTCATTTCGACTTGATATCCCGGTGTGACGAATCTATACGCGACCTCTAACTAATCCTCTTGGGGAATCTTTGGGCTAGCATTCGCGTTTGATTCACAACCACCCCTCTCAAGAAGAAACCACGATATGCAGATTAGTTCGACTATATAAAGTCAGGGTTTTGCAATTGTAGTAGAAGGAGGTAAGAAGAGCTGTTACATTCGCTACGCAGGTGAGATTGAATAAAGTTGATTTTCGCAGCTAATGATTAAAAGTGGTGCTTGACCACTATGTTGAATGTTTATTTGACGTTAGTAATCAACGATAGATTAGGTTGAGATAAATAAGTTACTTGCACATATTTACTTATTAATCATTGCTTTCTCTCTGCTAGTCCTTTGACATTCACTTTGAGATAAGTTGTTGTTGATTACTGTGGTTGAGTTAATAAAAAATTGTTATTATAGAAGTCTCTGGTTCTGTTTTCATTCCTCCCCACCCTTAGGTAGGCAAGACGGTGAAGGAGAAACTTCAGGAGTAAGTCGCTAACACCGGTTATTACATCTATTTCAGATGACAAAAGTGGAAGTTGTATGCACTAATCTCGGGGGGAGCCTGTATATCCCCAAATTGCTACCAAATTTCTTCCTACTATGATATATACGCACGATAAGTAAGGTTTTATTTGCTTTTTCTTCTTGGTGTTGCAATTTTAATATCGAGAAGGGGACTTTAAGCCGATGATAATTTTTGTCAATAAATGCTCTACCACCACATTCTACAATATAAGATGATAAAATGATCATATATATTTTAACGTTTCATCTAGGAGAATTTTTTTTTCGGTTGATTAAAAAAAAGCTTCAAGGATATTTAAGTAATCTTCTAACCGCAAAAATAAGAATTTTTAATGACATTATATTATTTTTTATTAAATTATTGTATTAAAAATTTTAGTATTATAAATCCTTTATCTCAGATTATGGGTGCGTGAAATATAACTTTTTTGAATTCCCTGGAAGCCTTTGTGGACTTCAGTTAGGCAATGCTGTTCTAGTGTAATGTTTATTGAAACAACTTGTAATGTCCCGCGACGTCCATTAGTGTGGAAGAGTCGAAAGGAACATTAGCCAAATTAAAAAAAAACACACACAAAAACTTCTATTTATTTACTCTATTATGAACAACAACCCAAATTCTATTAATCAAATTGATACACCAACTACTAAATATGGAAATCAACAGCGAGGTAGACGAGATACGAGAAGGCTTAATTAATCGGATCACTTACGTTCAGGCAATACACCATCCAATTCCATGCGACTTAATCCAATTTAATCTATAGTTGTTCAAATCGTCAACTTAAATATTACACAAATAAGCTACGAAGTACTCACACCTCATTTCACGTTTAATCAATCACTGCTATCCGTTAGCAGTCTAACCTCCCTCGTTTTCTAACTTGGAAGTTTGATCTTTATATGCACAAGTCTTAATTTACATACTCACACCTTCTTCTTCGAGGGAAAGTTTTGTAAAAGAATAATTTTTTAAAGACCCGAAATTCCTAAGGAGGATTGAAGGTAGGAAGATTCGATCTAGGTACCTTTCGTTCCGAACGTGAGTATTTTATCGACCACTTCAAAACGATCGTCTTCGCGTGATGTTTGGTACTAGCTTATATAGATATCACACCACCACATACCCCCATGTCAATGATTCGGCGAAAAGGCGAACGAACGATACCATATTCGTGGCGAGTATGTGAGCAGTTGCGTCACTTTGTGGGTTGCGTCATCGAGCGTGACGACTTGAGAATTGCGTCATTTGTATGAGACGGCTTATTTGCATCAATGTTTGACGGCCTGGTTGCTTTTGCGCTGTATAGATGGCGCCACAACTGCTGCGCGCGAAAGGTGAGGTTCTTTTTGTACTACCAGGGTCACCAATGAAGGAGGGAAGATTCGATCTGGGTACCTTCCGTTCCGATCGCAAATACTTTATCGACCACGCCAAAATGATCGTCTTCGTGTGATGTTTGGTACTAGTTTATAGAGATATCACACCGCCACAGGCTTATTAGTTGAAATAATGTGGATATAACCCGTCACAAACCAAAAAAGTGAAATTTCCGATACTCCTTTTAAAACAATAGTTATGACTTACTCTGCCTTTATAACTATGAATGTCAACATTTACACAGCATTGAGCACAGCAAATATTCAAGACGTCTAAGTTGGCTTTTAATAAAACATGTTTTTTATCTTTCAAATTTTAAGTTTGAAAATTTTGAAAACTGTTATCTCAAACACATTGCAAGTACTACAATGTGCATAGTTATTTCATTTGCAGTTTACTACATTTCGGAACAGAATAATTACATTGAAATGTAAGTATTATTAATTTAAAGCATACTGCAATGGTAAAAAGTATGGTATATAAGCAAAAATAAAAACTTGTTTATTTCGAATGTGTTTACATATTTAAGATTGATTTAACTTCAGAAGAATTTAGATGACAATTTTCTTTCCATTTGTCCTTTCTCTGAAATCAGTCGTCCGTTGCCAACAGCCCTTGTGTTGGTTCAGAGCGCGATGTTAATAAATAATCGATCAATCCTTAATTTGAAAAAAAGTTCTGTGATCACTTCATATAAAAACGAGTTGCTTTCTGATTATTTTTTACTTTTATTGAATTTTACACACATTAAATTGTATGTTTGATATAAATCTTATAAATATTATGTTTTTCTATACCTGTCAAAAGAAAGAACTGGACGCGTTTGTTATAAACACTCGGCAATAACTCTTTTCGACGATTCACTGAAATATTACAAAGATAATATGATTTCATGTTTAGTTAACTGTCAAAACGTTCAATTACATTTGAATAATAAGTTAATCAATGATATAATTTATAAGAATACTATTGTAGCATGATAAACGACCAAACAATCAATCAATGAAATCTTTTAATACAAAAACCAAACGGATGTCTTAAGAAAAACAAGTCAAATAGATGTTAAAATAACAATATTAGCATGTATTTCCAATTTCCATACATCTTCCGGATGTAATAATCTAGTGTCAAAGTTTAAATTCGCTATCAAAATTTGACATTTTTTTGCTGATTTACTTTTAATGGTTTTAAAAAGAAATATGTACAACTCTTACAAATGTTTATTTATGAAAAAGATATATAGGGCAGTTAAAATACAAACTCTCTCTCTTTAAATCAAAGGTAAATTAAAAAAACCAGTAAAAAAAAAGTTAAGTTAATTCCTACTTAGATCAACCAAGAAAAAAAATTTTTAGTTACTTTTTATTAAAAAATTATAGTTAATATAAATATGTACATACATATGAAAGAATCTCAATATTAAGTGGCAAAATAGAAAAGGATTTTTTCCTTACAATTTTCCATTTTCCTTTCTATATAGGGTGTTGGACTATTGTTATTTGTTTGGTACTATTTATTTATTACTAAATTAAATTAATGAATTAATAGTTGAAAAAATTGTATTATCATCAAGTGTTTTAAAAAATGTATTTGAACCCGAGTGGAGAAATTAAAAGTATTTTATTAACGATTGAAAGTTTGAACAAGATATATACATAAATAAATATGTATAGGCAGAGTGTGAACTAATAGAAGGAATTGAAAAAGGTTTAAGGTAAAGAAAAATTAAGCTCTGATAAAAAGTAATTTTTACCATGAAAAATTTGTTTTACTGGCTTTATATTAAAACTAATAGAGATTTAAATTTACTGTAATTTCCTACATTGCATTATAAGGAAAACTATCCCATTTAAAACCGAAATAGTTTCCACCTATTTCAGAATTTGTCATTTTCTATTTCCTTTTCTTCAAGAAGATGATACAAAAGAAATTGGAGGAAGGAACTATACCATTGAAATTATAACCCATGTCATCCCATTAATGATATCTGAGTTCAGTAAACTAATATTAAGTGATATATTAAAGGATGCTATGTATAGAAAACTGTAAAGAGACAGACACAACGAGGTGAAATGATATAAATTATCTTTGAGAGATCCCATATTTAGGATTTGATGTGTTTAAAGTTCACCAGGCTTAAAATTCAACTCATCCTCTTTACACTTTCCTGGATATTTATTTTGCTTATTTATTGACTAAAATTACTTCCTCGATTTGTAACTACAAAGTATAAATAAAAACCGCTAACAAATCATCACAAGTTCAAAAAGCGCGCAGTCAAAATTCTCTTTTATTTTTTTTCTACACCAGATGTCATATTAAGAGATTACTCTTTTTTTGTTTCATTTTGTAGAATCATTATCCAAACCGTAGTATTCAGTTGCTTTTGACGGAGTAATCTGATGTTTATTGGACAAATTAAAATAGTATTTTTTGCTTGTGAAGAATACGTTTTCCTCTAGTTTTTTATGAGGATATAGAAACACAGATACAAGAAAGAAGCAATACGAAAAATGCAACACATCATTGAACATTCAACTGACAGCATGATTTGCCAAGCGATTACGCAAGAACTAAAAATACATAATAAAATTTGGCTGATTCGAAAGACCTGTGCAATTGATTTGGTAGCAGATACGAACATTTATATATGTCTGTCTATAAGAGTTTATTCCCCTGCACTATAATATAAAAGAAAAAAAAAACCAAAAAAAAATTCTGACCAGCATTGCTTTTATAAAAATACTCAAAAACGTGGTCAGTTAGTGTTGTTCAGTCAGTTAGGGTGGTTCATCTAGTATCATTTTGGATATAATTGTGACCGGAAGACATTCAAAAAAGACATGTGCTGTCCAGAATTATTTATTTACCAATCATAATTCTATAGATATGGCATATTACACAAGAAGGCATATGATAATACAGGCATATGATACATTCATAAGGCATGATATGAAGATATGGCATATTACAATGGCGTATTCACAAAATATAAACACAGCAGCAAAAACGCACGTGAGAGAGAGAGAGAGAGAGGAGATGGAGAGAGAGAGAGAGGGAGGAGAGAGAAAGTGGGTGGAGAGTGAGAGTGAGAGATAAGAGGGTGTGAGAAGAGAGTGATAGCGAACGGTAAGGAGAAAAAGAGTGAGGGTGAGAGGAGAGACGTAAAAAAGTGTTCACCTTCACAATCCAAAAAAACTTAGGGGTTTTCTTTTAATCATAGAAGTTTCTAGAACAGGGGTAGGCCACCTATGGCACACGTGCCAAATTTGGCTCACGGTACAATTTTTAGCGGCAATCTACGCCTCTCTACAAATTAGTCAATTTTTGAGTAAAGTTGATAATTTTGATTTGGAGCTTATTGAACAAACATCTTCAGAATTTTGGAATGAAACATTTACAGAATTATTAAAAAATCTGAAAAATAACTCTAACGAGATTGTTGGATGTCATTTCTGGAGAGATTTGATTGCTTGAAGAGAAAATTATAAGTGCTCTGTGCTCTCTTTTGGTTCTACTCATTTATAGTGGAAATCGCTTTAGAAGTAACTGATGGGAATTAATTTTTTTTCGTGTTAAAGGATAGTGCAAAAAAAGAAAAAAAAACATATAATCAACAAATTTACTAGAGTACGATTTATTTGCATAGATATTTATAGATGCATGTATTAAATAAAAATCAATGAAACAAAAATATTCGCAAGAACTTAATCCGTACGAACATTTCCGCAATATGCTCTTTTTTTTTAAAAAAATATTGTTGATAATGCAGAGTTGGCACTGCCAAAAGCTTTAGAGATTTTCGTCTTGTTTTTGATCAACAGCGATAAGCAGCTCCATCTTTATTTTAAAAGAAATCGCAGTTTGCTTTTCTCCTGCGCTCTTTGCCATTGTGTTCTTAAAAAAAATCAACTAAAATAGGAAGAAAAAACCGCGAACCAAACTGATATTTACTCCCATTGCGATGTGTGTACTCGTTACCGAATTCCAACACCAACTGATGACAGATGGTATGTTTTTGTGTGGCGTTTGTAGGGGTGGAGGGTGAAAGTAGATGAGATAAGCAAAATTGTAGCTCGTGTCACAGGCTATTCCGAAGGCCTTTCAAAGCCAAGTTAGCCATCTTTCTAAGAAACCACATCTCTTTCATTTCACACCCATCTTAAATCTCGTCTATGCGGCTGGTGTTTGCTGTACTTTGCTCGTACTAAGAAGGGAAATCTTTCCATATTAAGTGATTTTCGTTTTGTGTTAAGGTGAGGGGGAGGGGAATGCATGAAAACAAGTAGAGTTTATCCAAACCATGGTATTATGTCGTGTTAACCAATATTTCGTCTCAAGCGTTTTCACGTTAAGGTATCCGACTATGTTCGGAACCTTGATTTTAAAAAAGCGCATAAATGGATAGTTTTCATGATATTTAGTGTCACTGAGATTAAAATACATGTATAATTCTTTTAAGGACATTATGACGAAACAAAAACTATTTAAATACAATATTTTGGCAAAAAATTAACTTAGAATAACCTTTTTATAAGAAATGCTCGTATAATAATAATAACATTTTGCTTATATAAAGTAAAGATTTCTCCAGAAAGTCTTACCTAGAATTTTTGAAGAATTCACATTATTTTCAGAGTTAACACCCATTGAAATAATTATCGGCATTTTTTTTTCTTAAAATTTCTCCCCTCTGTTGTAGTCAAATATGGATAAATCCACTTCTAAGTTATATATTTCAAAAATTATAGTTCAGCCTTTGTACAGAGGTCTGAGCTATATACAGACAAAATATTATTATAATAGAAGTATTTTTCATAAAAGGAGAATGTTTTGAAAATGGGCCATTCTATGTTCTTTTTTTTGTCAAAATATTGTACTTAAGAAATTTTTTATTGTAATAATATTCTTATAACTATTATATATGCGTTTTCTAATCTAAGTGACAGTAAATATCATAAATATTATCCAATTATACGCTTTTGTAAAATTACGGTTCCGAACGTAGTCGGATACCTTAAACATTTCACTGTATGTGACCAAATCTTTTCTCATATAAAAAGTATATTTGATTTACACATATATATTAAAATATGTGCAAATCAAAGATAGAAAGAAAAAATATCATTGCCCGTACGGGCAAACCAGTGAAGGGGTTAATGATGAATGTGTGTATAAATAATATTTTATACAGTTAAATATATAAAAATTATTTTAATGGTAAATATATAAATATTATTTTATTGTTAAATTTAAAAGTATTGAATGTATAAATATAAATGTAAAAGCAAACGCCGAACACCTGACTCAGTTGATTTTACAAGATGTGCTTAGTAAATTTTTTTGAATTAAATAAAGTTTATTTCATTATACGTAGTTTTGAAAAAACATAGAAAATATTCTTTTTTTCTTTATAAATAGTACCCTTTTGGGATGTTATTTTTACATTGTGTTCCGACGTTTATATTTACCACGTAAAAAATGAGGCATGCACTCATCGCGGTATTTTCTCTTTGTAGGTATTTTTGTATCTAATAATTTTGCAGAGCTAACAGCGTAATTTTTTAATGATTCCAAAGAAGCTATTAAAATTTGTAAGGATTTATTGCGCAAATATTAATCTTTAATCCACTTTGGCTTTTTATCTTCAATCAAAAATATGCGACATAAATGATGACTGCCCTGCTTTGCTGTCATTAATTAGTTTATGGTTATTAAGATTGATTCAGCAAAATCAATTTCAAATATTTTCATCTTCACTCACTAACTCACTTTCAATATTGTAGCAAAAAGTTCACTTCGGTTGCCATGGACACGATCTGCTGCTCGGACTCACGAGTCCGAGCTAACGAGCCCCCTTCGCGAGCGACTTGCCAAAAATAAATTTTGTTTCCTTTGTATTGACTTTAGTTTCTGTATCTCTTGCTTATTTTTATTAATTGTAATTCTTTTTTTCTCTTGTTTTTTTTATTATTAATAATTGTAATTGTATTTATGAAAGATGGAAAGTTCTGGAACTTTTCATGGCTGTATATAAGCTAAAGCAGTGCTTTTCAAACTTTCAATATTTGAGACCCAATATTCAATCATAATTTTCATCGCACCCCCCTTACATACAAATAACAATACATTGAATTCATTAATACTATATTTTGACGCTAAAGCTACACAATACGACTTTATCCTCTTTAATACCACTGGTGTATATATACGTCTCACTCAACCAGTGCATTAAATGGCCCGGACGTATATATACGTCTTTCCGAAGCATGATTTTTTCTGTGCAATGCTAGTCATAAAATTATTCCGAAGGCTTTCTAATGCAATAAAAGTACTTTAATAGTGTTTGTGAAGGACTTACTTATATCAGAGGATTTCCTTATTTATTCCTTTTCTTCCCCCTCCCCCCCAAAAAAACATCAAGCTTACCTACGTGGAAAACGGAGGCATTGAGGAGCGAATCGCTTAACTTTTAATCGGCAGTTAAGGCATTATTTATAAACAGTACAAAAAATTATCAAGATAAGTTTTAATTTTTGTATATATTTAAATGTGAGAAGTCCATTGGATCACTGGTAATTGTTAGATTTTTTCTTAACTGAGTATTGTTAAATTAATTTTAAAATACTTGTGTAGTACTGATACCTTTATAAATATATTATATCAGTGTAAATACGTATTTTATTTTTTCATAATGTGAGAATGTATTTTATTTTGCTTCATTTCAGTAAATTAATAATATTTTTTAATAATGTTCTATTTTCGATTTTTCAATAAGTTCGCGCCCCCTCGGAGAGTTATCACGCCCCCCAGGGGCGCACCCACAGTTTAAGAAACACTGAGCTAAAGAAATATTCAGTTCATGAAATAAAGTCTTGAGTTGTGAGTAGCGAGAGTGGTTATCATTTCACTTAAGTATCCAATTACCACATTAGTTTAATCTACGCAACAATAGCAATTGGCAGTTTTAAAGTTCGGCAAGTGCGCATTTTGTCTGCTGTACTTGCTTAATTTTCTCTCGAGCAAAATTCAATAAATTTAATAGAATCTTTTATTTTTTTAAAAGAAATATATTGTTTTATTTATTTATTTATTTATACAAATGCCAGACACTTAGCCACCAAGCCTTGTGCGATATATTGTAAATTTAATATATAATCACTTCTATATATAATTTATAAAATTAAACTTCAACAAAACTATGCAAGAAAGTAATATTCCGAATATAATGAAGATAGTCTCATTTGAGAGGTGGACGACAAATTCAAACAGATTCAAGAGTCTTTAGATGTCATGATAGACGAAAAGATAAACATTACATTTGTTAGAATTTTAATGTCAACATAATGATTCTAATGTATTAAAAAGATCCCCGGCACCCCAACTGTGTATATCTTAAATTATGCTGCATTCAAATGAAACAAATAAGCATGGATCCCATATAGCATATCAGTTTTAGTGCTGAATATCAATTATATTGGTTTATTAATATTTTTAATGAATTGTACTATTCCACAAGATGCTTCAATAAAAAAGGGTAAAGTTAAAAGGTATTAAATAGTCTAAAACAAAACAACCCATTTTACATCAACTACACTATTTAAGGCCATTCCTTTTGAAAAATAATAATAAAAACAGTTAACTACTTAAATTAAGAACATATAACTCATAATTATATCCGATAAACAAAATACGTTATTTTATTATAGTTAGGCAAGGAAAAGATTTTACTTCAATATAACATTTAGTTTTATTGAACAAAAGAATATATTGAATCCTTCTTCAATTCCCACTATTAGCTCACACTCTCTATACATTTATTTTTATCTTGATGGAATTTTCAATCGTTTATAAAATGCATTTCAAAGCGCTCAATTGAGCTGAAATTTTATATGCATGATTATTTTGGATGGCAATACAGTAATTTAATTATAATTATTAAAAATTAATTGATTAAAACTAATTATTTAAAGAATTACAAATTCTCTCTCTCAGCCACGTTGGCATCATCTTTGGCAATTTAGCGACCCTTTTGGCGACGTGTCAAAACTTGAAAAGGTTTTTTTCTCACGTTTTAAAGCCTTCAGTTGAACTGAAATTTTATATACACAATTGTTTAGGATGACAATACGATACTTAAATGATAATTAATAAAAATTAATTACCACTTAATGTTGTGATCCTGTCATATGTATACACATATTTACATTAATTGTAACTATTTAATAAAAAGTAGCTAAAATAAAATTTTTCTTTGTTGATCTAAATAGGAATTGACTTAAAACTTTTTTTATATTACTTGTTTTTTTAAAAAAAATATAATATATTTTCCAACAGTAGAGATTGTCCTAGTGTGAGCTTGACTTCATACATTTTCTGTCGTAGTTTTTTAATCCTTAAAACCTTTGGTTATCATTACTTATGCAGTTAAGCAGAATGGAAACCGAGACCTTCACTACAATTTTTTTTGCATTGATTAATAAACAAAAATACTTAAAATGAATTCAACTTTATTCCGCTTGACAATTTCTACATTAGAGAGCAATGTGAGAAAATATTTAGAAGTAATTAATAAGAAAATTGACAATAACATCAACAGAAATGGTTCCACGGGACACTTTCATTATGCATAATGTCATCACGGGCCGATATATAAATAAACATATCTTTAAAGTAATGTAAGACAAATACAAAATGTGTGTGTGTGTGTGTGAATTGAACTTTTATTATTATACTAAGAATAATTATAATCAACAACTGAGTTTGCATTAATGATATATTTGTTTATTTTTCTTTCACTATTTTTTTATAAATTAATATAAGTTTTTTTATAAATTAATATTGATACTCAATATTGTACATCTTATCGGGTTTTTTAAATTGGCATCAGTTATTAAAGCACTTGAGGAACTCTTTGTAAATTTCGTCTCTGAAAAAAAAGTTTCACAAACATATGCAGAATCAAAAGCACTTTCAAGTCATTTTGCGAAATATCATAAGTGGGAATATACAGGTTGTTGCCAAATTCGGCCAACAAATTCAGAGGGGTGATATTAGACAGTGTGGTGATGACAAATCACCATAAGCACGGTGTCACAAACCACTCTTAATCGGAGAAAATCACGATAATAGTAGCCGTTGGGAGGACGAGATGCCAGACGAGAAGAGTGGCCAAAGGAATGCAGGGATATACATATATTGCCTTAATACCTCAATAGTGCAGAATACCTTATTTTCCTACAGCACTTCCTCTCGGAGTTGACGCAGGGCTGCCCACTAGGGTGCGTGGTTCATGTCCTAGTGCAGGGATGGCAAACCAGTGGCACGCGTGCCATCAATGGCTCGTGTCACAATATTTTGGGCACACCAGTGATAAAAGTTTTTTGCATTTTATTTCAAAATTATAAAGTTCACTATGAAGTATTACGAACAAACACGAGTGATCGATCGTACAACGGCTAGAAGCACACTCGTTTGTTTTTGTCTTGCCTTAGTTACGTCGTGGACTACAACTGCTTATGATGCAAAGTTTGTCTACGCATGGCATAGTCAATTTCGTTGACACAATTGTATTTTAAAGTTTGTGTTATATTTACGATTTGTAACTGTTATTTGACATGGCTAGTTCAGTAAAGAACAAGAAGTGCAAGATGGCAAATGTAACAAAGAATTTCTAATTTGGTAAATCTAGAAATATGGCATTATTAGTAAAGGCGACGTGGTGTGCGTTTTATGTTCTGGTACAGTGGTACGCAGAACATCGTCTGAGAAACGGCATTTTGAAACTAATCGCAAATTTTCTTGTCAAAAAATTGAGCCACAGCATAGAAATCATTTGTAAGATGACTCCAATTCAGCATGCATTCTATTAAAAGCAACATCTTACAATCTTAATACAAGTTATTTATCAACCAATCTGTAACAATAGAAGTCACACTAATGTTACTTTAATTTGAATTACACGTATAACTAAAACATTTACAACTATACAGTGCAAAAGATATTTTTTCGTAGTAAATAACGAGTTTTGAGTTGTTAGTGCTTAGTTTTATTTTTTCTACTAATCACAACTCAAAATTATTTGACGGTACGTCTATACCTCATTAAACACTTCTTTAGAAAAAAATGGCACGTTGATTCATTAAGTTTCGCTACCCCTGGCCTAGTGGGCAGTAGCCAGCACGAGTGCATGCACTAGGGAAGCACATTTTTCGATTTAGGGGCGCAACTACCAACATGCTACATATCTCGGAAGATGAATTGGACGCAGTGAACCTGTTACTGGTCCTGCACGCACTCTGGACCTCAATCCCTTGGATTTGTTCTTCTGGAACCACATGAAATCGCTTGTGTATGAGGCATCAGTGTCTGCAGAACAGGGTCTCACGGCACGGTTTGTCGTCGCTTCAACTGACAGCGGCAGCACACCAGATTTATTTGTATGCGTCCGAAAATTCTTCGTTCGTCGGTGTCGGCTGTACTATGACTTATGCGGCCACAACTTCGAACAATTCCTGTGATAATCACTTGTCCTTTCATTTCTGACGTCGAGCTGTGGTGCATTGTTCCTATAGTAAACTTGCTTTATATGTAATAAATGTATTTCTTATCCCTAATTTCCCCTTTTCATTCCACTCGACATCACACCCTTCATGACTCTTTTTGTAAATTACTGTGACTAGATGGGGTTTGCGACCCCATGGTCTATTATGATTTGTTGTCTCCATGCTACCTACTCTCACTCCTCTTAATTTGTCGGTCGAATTAGGCAACACCATGTATATCCCGCTTTCAGACGCAATGTAAATATTATTAAGATTCATTTTTGATGTGGAAGCAAAAAATCTGTTTCATATCTTTGTTATACTGCAACTCAATAACATGAACTGCAGATTTTCGGTAACGCAGTTCACGTCAATATAAAATAGGCATTATAATTTTTCAAACATTTTATTATAATTTGCTGATTTCGAGAAATTACTATCAAGTTACTTTATTTCATTAGCACACACATATTTCGAGAAGTTCTTCGATTGTCTTCTTGGGAAGTTATTTAATGGAGGAAAATGTGGTGCATAATCATTTTTAGGTTAGCACTTGAAGAAAAATAATTTCCTATTCGAAGCTTTTATGAAATTACTGGGATTTTTTTATTCAAAGTTTTGCTAAAATTACAAGCATCAGTGGCGTGACGGAGAATATTAGGGCCCCCTGCAGTCAGGTCTTAGGCTCCAAGCCGGATATTACAAAGGACTGTAAAATTATAAAATAACATGCAGGATTTGTGCCCTCTAGAATCCTGGCCCTCACTGCGATATGGGGGGTGTACGCGTTACGCAACTGACGAACGTCGAATATTAACACTATTTTGGCCTTGTAAGCTCTTATTAACGTTGTTGAGTTATTTTGTTTAACCTACTAAAAATAATAGATGTACCAACTAATCATTATGCTTGTCTTTCCGTATTATTTGACATTCGTTGTTATCAGACATTAAATTGAAGCTGGTAATCCCACTTGTTTATTATAACAGCGAAGCGTGCAAATTATCATTTATTTATATTTTTGTATACATATATATGTACACCAGTACTTCTGAAACTTACAATACTTGCGACCCAATTTTCAAAATTAATTTTCATCGTGCTTCCCACCCCTGCAACAACAATCTATTGAATACAATAATAATTATTTTTGATTGTAAAGCTACCACACGACCTTTATTTTAAACCGCACAAATTATCAAGATAAGTAATAAAATATAACAAGTAATATAAAAAAATTTTTTTTAAGTCAATTCCTACTTAGATTAACAAAGAAAAAAATTTATTTTTTAGCTACTTTTTATTAAATAGTTACAATTAATATAAATATGTATATACATAGGACAGAATCGCAACATTAAGTGGTCATTAATTTTTATTCATTATCATTAAAGTATCGTATTGTCATCCAAAACAATCGTGTATATAACACTTCAGTTCAACTGAGTGCTTTAGAACGTAAGAAAAAAAACCTTTTCAAGTTTTAACACAAGTCGGCAAAATGGTCGCTAAGTCACAAAAAATTATGCCAACGTGGCTGTATTTGTAATTCTTTAAATAATTAGTTTTAATCAAATAATTTTCATTAATTATAATTAAATTATTGTACTGTTATCCAAAATAATTATGTATATAAAATTTCAGCTCAATGGAGCGCTTTAAAATGAATTTTATTAACGATTGAAAATTCCACCAAGATAAATAAATAAATGTATAGAGAGTGTGAGCTAATCATAGGAATTGAAAAATAAGTAACAGATATTTTAAATAAGCTACTTTTAAGTAATAAGAAAAGTATTATGTTATACTTTCTTTTTAATTTTTAAGTTGGAACATATTGCAATAAAAGTGCAACGTGTATTCTTATTGTGTTAGAGTATATTTTGTTTTGCTTCCTTTCAGCAAATTAATATTATTTTAAAATCTTTTACTTTCTATTTTTGATATACACACCCCCTCCCCACGTAGGGTTATCATGCCAAACGCCCTAGGAGGGCGTGTTCTACAGTTTGAGAAACGCTGATGTACATACACAACGAGAAACAAATGTTTCAACAGAAATATTAAATTGGTTGGCGGGCCGCTTGTTGTACAAGCCTGGTATATCATTTTGAATGAACACATCAATATTTTTTTTAGTTCTTATCCATGACAGATAAATATTAATCGAAACATTTTATTGCTCAGAATAGAATTAAATTTATGACATTACACATACAAAACAGAAAATAGATCCTAGAAAAAAATCCAAAAATCAACTGTTATTCAGCACAGCTAAAGTTTCAAGTAGAGGGACATTCATTTGTATTTTGTTAAATCTTAAGAAAATGACATTAAATCAACCGGAAGGTTTTTGTTTTGTTTTAGAAGCCAAAAAAAACTAAGATAAATCCATTAATATTTCCATCGTAGATCGTAAAATTAATCTAAAATAAAAAAAGAGAGATTGAGAGGAGGAAACAGAGAGAGAGAGTAGAAGAAATTCAAGTTAAAAAGTTGAACAACTTTTTAAAGACGCTTTAGGAAAATGACTTACAAAAATGTTTTAATAATTCTACCAGTAATCTTCGGGAACACGAGCTATTGATGCTATTTCATTAGTAAGACTATTTTATGTAAAATTCGGAAAAAAAATACAAAAACGTATTTTAAAATTCTTTGTGTTTAAAAAAATTAAATAATTAAAAATTTTAATACATTTAAATTTTTTTCTTTTAAAGTATGTGTATTCATTCTAAAACCATTCATTTGTTAATTTAAAAAACTTGAAAAAATTTAATCTAATTGATTTAACAGAAACAAAATTAATGAATATTTTAATCATTAGAAAAATAGTGAGATACACTTCTAATCACTTGTTGTTTTTTAATACATATCTCTCCTTCTCTCTTGTTATCGTTTTCAAATTTAAAGAATTAAAAGTTTATAAACAGTTAATTCATTTCATAGCTTATGAAAAAATTCTTTAGTTTTACTTCATACAAAGTTTTGTTTTTTCATTCCAAGGCCTTAATTTCTTCTCCTCAATTTTGTTAAGAGGACGCAGTACGATTCTCTCAATGACAAAAATTTGGTCAAAAAATCAAATCAAATTTTTTTAGTCTAATTTTTTTTATACATACTCTTCTATAATCTCACAAAATTTGAAAGCTCTAAACTTAAAAAACGTAGAATTATGATAGCTTTTACGTTCGTTTTTATTCACATCCCTATGGAAAATCAAAACTTTAAACTTATCTCAGAAAGATAAAATAACTTAAATAACAAAATGCTAAGGCTTGTTTTCTATTGTTCCTAATGCTTTGAATTTTTTTTACCAATTGCTAATAGTACATGTAACAAAAGTTGGTATGCATTTTTGAATCAAAGCATTATTTATTTTTTAAAAAATAATTAAACTCAGAATTTATACATTTTTTAAGGAGTTTTCAATAAGCATTCATAAAAAGAAGCATTGTACAAATATTAATCATGCTATCGCATAACCAATACCAACTTTTGTTATACATAGTTTAAGGTACTTGCAAATCAAATTTCATGCGTGTCCGTAAATTTTTGTAAGAGTAGCATTTTTTAAAATCCCTTCACAAATTTTAAGTTTCTACCTTAAAAAATTAAATGGCTAGCTTTTTATAAATTTTTGAGCATGAAAACGGTTTCACATAGCATACACACATAGGAGACAACCAAACAAATTTTGAAAACCCTTAAATTAAAATTTTTTGTGTAAATCGTACCATGTCCCTTTAAACCTTAATAAAGTTTTTTCTGTACAAAAAGTCACATTTCGCCTTTTTAACTAAATTTTATTCAAGGTTTGCTTGAAATAGCCTGAAAAAACCTTTCAATTTTCTTTTTAAATACTTTTTTTTATCTATAATTCATAATGTTGACATACTTAGCTTGAAACCTAAAAAGCACGAAATTTATCAAAAATCATATTTTTGTAGCACTGACAACCAATAATTTTGTTTTGATTAAGTGAATTCAGCACAACAAAAAGGTTATCGATTACATTTGCTATATACTCAGAATTCTAATATCGCCATTTTTAACTTTCTTTAACATTCTTCACTCAAAAATGTTCATTTATTATTGTTTTAAAAGAAATTTCCGAAATATCTGACCTGGAACGAGAAGCAAACATTTTTAATATTTATTTTAATTGGATAAAAATATTATAAAAATGCATCATTACCCATTTTTCTCCTCTACAAACGCGTAATGACAAATTTTGTTTTTGTTTTGTCTTTAGCCTTTACGCGAATAATTTTGTATCCTTGCGAATCGAAATAATAGAAATTAAATACTACACAATCTTTCATTTCCGTTTCAATGTTTTCAAAAACGGTAAAACCTCTTTTGTAACCACTTTCACACATTAAAAGCCATCCCACCTTCACGCTCTGTTGAGTTCACTTTTTCACTTTCGTTGACACAGATTTAGGGTTACACCCAACTTTAGCCGACCTAGAACTTTTTTCTACGTTTTTTTTCACTTTTTCTCACCGTGAGATACCTATTAATCGATTCTAACTTTCGTTAAAGGAGAACCACACCAAGAATTTAGTACACAATTCTCGAGACAATGGAATTTCAGAATTTTTTTTTCAATAATTTGGATCGATTTTTCTCGGAAGTCGAAAAATTTGATATTTCATCATATGGAGTAACGTAGAATCTTTAGTTTGATTTAGTTTTTCTGTTTCCTTCGGTTTTCAAAACCGGTGTTAAGAATTCCAAAAAATACAAAAACTTTTTGATATATATATATATCGGTAGAATCGATTGTTAGACATCAATTTTCTCCCATTCTAAGACAAGCATTGTTGTACTTCCATTCTAATACTTCAGAATGATTTGTAAGGTAAGAAAATAATTCTACTTACAATTGAATTTTTATTTCCAAAAGCTTCGCAAGGATAGTGTTTTTTATAGTAAAGTCATAGTTTTGTATTTGTGTGTTTTGCGCAAGGAGTAGAAATTGAATATTTTTAAGGAGAGAAAATTCTATTTAGAGACTCGATGTTTTTGTATATTATAAATATTACATGAAAGTTATATTCTCTTCTCGGGAAAATCAGGAGGCCGTGGTAGCCTAGAGGTTAAAGTCGGTGACTTGTGTCGTCCTTGTCACTTGACCATTGTTCAGAGTTATAACGTACGTCTCCAACTGTCCTCGTGCAGCTTTAAATTGCAACGTAAATGTAACTAACTTGTGAAGAGATTAGGAATTCTCTTTTTCTATCTACTCGTGAAAATTCATCCCTGATTCTGTTGTTGTTGCTAATGCCACCTGTTTGACGGGGTCAGATCGAGTCCCATGAAATTCATCGTGGCAAAGGTAGATGTACGCTTAACGTTAATCGTAGCTTTGAGCATCATCTATACAGGTGGCAGTACGTTTTGGTTCGGTTCCTTCCCAATTTTGAGGGAGAGCACCCTGGAGGTGGTCAGGAGCCTCCCACCTTTCTTTTCTTTCCACCAACCCTACGAGAGGACTTGCGGCTCGACGGCTATTTAGTGTACCCCCATACCGCAAAGGCGCTATACATTTATAAACATTCATGCCTTCTCCGGAATTCGAGCACAGGTCATACGGGACAGCAATAAGCGTTATTAACCACTATACCGGATAGGTACTATCCCCTATTCTTCTTTCTAACACCATTCTGTGGCCTTAAAAGTGCACTCGTGGCTAACGTTGGTGATAGCGAGTCATGGGCTGAGTTACCAAAGAACTGAAATATAGAGACATTTCTAAGATCTCCCGTTTGTGTGATGGTTAAGTTTGGAGAGAGGGGTTCCTGTTCAAGAGTGTCCTTTTCGTCACTTTACAGTGGTACAAATCTACGAAATCCGTCGCAAATAGCTCTCGTGTGCTTTGAAATGCGACGTTAATAATCAATCAATCAATCAGACAGTTAAAACTATCTCGTTATGATAGAAATGACAAATAAATTAATTTGTAATTTCACGATCAAATTTGTAAAATATTGTAAGTTCAAAATCCCCAAACCGAACAAGTATACGCGAGTGTTGTAATTAATATATAATTAGTTAAAACTAAAGAGAAAGCCTTAATACTTTTAACAACTTGATATAATTAACCGGAGAAATTTGATGAGGGTAAAATGACAGTTTATCTCTTGATATTGTTTTCGTTACTTGATTTTAATTCAAAATTAAGTGATAATTAGCCCAACACCAAATGATTTTTTGGATAACTTGTTTTTACTGAATTGTAAACTGTATCACAGTATGAATCAAGTAAAGATTTAAAGGAAAAATTACTAATAATAAATCAAAAGCATGTGGGAGGGGAATCTGTTAATATCATTAAAGTTACACACAAACACTTCAGAAATAAAGTTATTTAATAGTGATAATAATGTATATATATGAAAAAGGCTAAGAGTGTGTGTGTTTGCTATATATTGTGTTGCTACTGTTATTAAACTTTTTCCTGTTATTTCTTATAATTTAACTATTGTTTTACTGTAATTCTCTGAATGAATTTGAATTCGATAGTAGACTCTATTCAGTTGTGTTAGTTTTTTTCATCATTTTGGGGAATCATATTTCTAGGATTAAAAAAAGTTCGTTTAACATGTTAGTAAGTGATAAGAATCTTATTTCGCTATTTAAAAGGAAAGCATTCGATATTTTTGTTTTCAAAACATTTTTATTCGATTAACACATAATTCATAGCTTCCTTGCCTGAAAGTATTTTTATTTAAGGCTGATAAGATTTTAATACACAATTTCATCATTAACATATTTCATAATTAAAACTTTTAAGAATATTGAATTTATGTATACGTTTCAAATGTTTCTCAAATGTTCATTTCTTGAATTTGCTAGATCATAAATATAGATTTAAGATAAGGTTTGGAAGAAAAATAACGTGATGCGCGATCTCAAGCATGTAAAAACTTTTAGCTTCTGAATTGAATCACTATTAAATTAATTGTATTTCTCACAATGTTTCAACAAAAATTAGTTTTTGAAGCTTTTGGCTTTTTAAAAGTTTTAGAATTGCATCATGTAAAAATCTCCTTTGCCTTTACTATATACAGTGATGCAAGCTTAAACACTTGAAGGAGTTTGAATTGGGGTGATAAACTGAAATTTAGTTAAGGTACATTCCAATAATTTATATAAATATAAATACTTGATGTTTATTCGATTATTCATAAAATCAAAATATAAACTTTTTAAATGTTTAAAAAATTTCTAATAGTTACTGCTATAACTCAAAACTTTCGGATGATTAACATACTAGTTTTAAATGTTTAATCCTAACATTTTCAATTTCAAACATAAATATATTTAAAAATAGCTTATAAACCATTTTGTCGTATTGAAAAACAGGGCAGCAATATACCTAGCATACATTTTAAAAAGAGAACGATTTAACGAAAATAAATTACATTTCTTTATTATTTAAGCCCTCAGCTGTTAAAATTCTAGGGTGTGAATAAATAATTCAGGAATTATATTTATTTGATGGATGTATAAAATATTAAATAAAATTCTTATTCGGAGGATTAAATGTTGTATAAAAATCGGGACCAAAACATAATTTGAGCATGGCAAGAAAAATATCAAATGTCTTAAATAAATCCACGCGTTTAACATTTGGAGATCAATAACTATGTCTCATTTTTAACTGCAAATAATCATTTATATTCTTTATTGAATGAAAAATTCTGACCAAAAGTAAAATTTTTTCTTATTTGTATTTCAAACATAGATTCAAAAGTAAAAATCGTAACTACGAGGCAACTACATTATGGAACCCTTCTCTCTCGGCTATAATGTGAATTAAACTCTGCATTTGACCGTCTGTGAACTCAGCGTGTAAAACCATTAGAGAACAAGAGAAATTTGGAATCATCCAACCATATAATAGATTTCCGCCATTCCACAGTCTACATAGAATGGACTATTAAGCTACCCATAGAAGTTATTGCAATGGCTTGCTCTCGAAGGCTGCTTTAGCCAGCTTTTATATGAAACTTTCATTTTTGTTATTCTAGATTGTCATTTATTAGGCAACGTAGGCAAACATCTTCTATTTCGAGGTAACTTATACATCATATATAATACTTCAAAGTCATTTGTACCGAAATTTGTTTTTCTCAACGTCTAGTTCTGAAATTATTTCTTCATCGATGCATATTCTACAATGACTATATCAGTTATAAAGTATGAATTGATGTATTGGAATGAACAGATGTACATTAAGGCAATATAGGATTGAATTTTCAGTGTTTGAAAATAAAGAATATCATTCGAAATAAACATTTTAAAACAGTATGAATTGTTTTTGGAAAAAAAAATGAGTTTTCCGTCTTGTTAAAATGTTCGTTTTTATTTTATGTCAAAGAACCTAACTAAAGCTGAAAAAAATTTTCCAAAGTAAAAAAAATATTTTATTAATTTAAGGTCGAGTGGCTATATTTGTACTGCTAATTGTGTTAATTATAATAGTGCTTCATTAAAATTTAGAAATATCAAACAAATATTGGTGTAATTTTTTACTTTGACACACTTGAAAATAAAGTCAATTTAGCATTAAAATGTAGGAGATGTAACATGAAGCACATGCTACGTTCAGTAAAAAAATCGATAGCTTTAAAAAATAAGTGATAGTTCCTAGAAGATAATGTAATTGGAATAGGCTTAGTTAGAATTAGTAGTTCGAATAGAATTAGTTATTCGATAAAAATCCAGAAAACTGAAGTCATCTATTTTGATTTTAAGTTCAAGAACACTCTTATTTTTTAAGCAGAGATAATTTTGTGTAAGCAATTCACACAAATTAAAAAAAAATCATCCACAATTAAAAAATAAATTATTCTATTAATATGTTTGATTTGTTATATTACGTATACAAAATAAATGAAATAATTCAGCATGGAAAAAAATTAGTGTTGATTTCAATATTAAGAAATGAGTTTGAAATTTTATTAAAAAAATTCCTTATTCCTTATCTTATTGTTTAAAATAATAAAGCTGTTTTAAATTAATACAAAATTCTTTTATTTCCAGCTTATTGTACTTTTCTCCATCTGCAGCTTGGCTGCAGCAAATGGCTATCTTGGAGTAAGTATTTTAAAATCTAGTGGCACCATTTCTTTGCTTTTTGTATTCAATGGATATTATCTATGTTCTTTATCATTTATGCGTTATTATTCAAAATACTTTTAGTGCATGCGATAATGCATAAGCCAACTAGACACTTAACGTTTGTTCTCTTATTTTCAAACTTGTGCAAAACTTAAATTAGCGGATGTGTATTGGATAATAGAATTTTAAGTTTTTTTTTAGAAAAAAGATCGTTAATAAAATTAACAGTAGAAACCTTATAATGAAAAAAGCGAAAACATATTTTCTTTTTACTTCATTAATTTACTTGTACTTACTGTTGATTTGCCTTCAAAACTATACTTAAATTACATACATTTTTTAATATACATTACTTGTCATCGCTTTGTGAACGCTAATAATAGTTCTCTGGAACAGCGTTAATCACTTGTTTTCAGTTAATTAGTCATTGCTTTATATTTTAATGCGGAATTTTGTAATATATTTTGAATTTGCCTGCTTATTTATTTCTGATTTTCTGTGCTAAATATCTATTTCTTAGGATAACAAGTGAAAATTAGAATTGTTAAAATAATTACAATAATTATTAGAATATTAAGAAAATGAGAATTTTCTAACATTTTACTTGCGCTTTAGATGTGGATCAGTATCAGTGTTTAATCGAAGTTAAGCGATTTATAATACTAAACCCCAGATACATACGTAGAAATATATAATTTAACAAATTTTCCAGATTTCATTCAGATGGTTCTCGTACAGCCATTTACATTTACGGTCGAAATTTATTTATTGAACGGTTTAGATTCATAATATGAGGTATAATATTTTAATGCTTTGACCACACTTCCAATAAGATCAGTTTCTTTCCTTAGGACTTTCATTGCTTTCAAAGTTTTGTAGTACAAATTCTATAAGACCAAGTATAAGTTGTGAATATGGTCGAAATAAAAAAAAATAATACCACAGTTAAATGAAAAACAATTCGAGAAACAATTGGAAGACAAAAAAAAAAAAATATTTATGATATAAAGAAAAATATAAAAAGAAAAAAAAACATAAGATTGCTTTATATTTTTAATATTGTGGTTTAAATTTTATATTCACTGTCCAAATAAGTATTGATTCGTTACTTTCAGCCTCACTATGCACCTAAGCCCTATGCTTTCGGATACGACATTAAAGACCACCACGGCGAACAACACCGAGCAGAATCCGGAGTTGGTGGAGTGGCTGTCAAAGGAAGCTACGGATTTAAGGACGACAGGGGCGTTCACAGGCAAGTGGATTACGTGGCCGACCATGGAGGATTCAAAGCCAGCGTAAAGACCAACGAGCCCGGAACCGCCAATCAGGATCCCGCAGCAGTCAAGGTCGTCTCTTCTGCCCATCCATATTTCGGTGCCGGACATGGTGTCCACGGGGGCTGGGCTGGACATGCTGGACACGGACATGGATATGGGGTTGGTCATGGATATGCTGGACACGGGGCTTACGGAGGGCCTGGACCTTATGGTGCTCATGGAGGATATGGTGGATACGGAGGACATGGTGCCTACAGTGGACATGGTGCTCATGGTGCCTACGGTGGACACGGTGCTCACGGTGTATGGTGAAAAAGTTGCAATGGTTATATTAAAGGTAATAGACAGTCGGATTTTTCTCACATTTTCTCAGTCATGTAAGAATTCTGATGTTTTTAAAAATCAAATTTTTATTTCAGTTGATATTTATATAATTTAAAGTTTACAAGTACTTTCTTAAAAATATACTGAACGTTTATTTTTTAAAAAATTTTTGCTAAAAATATGTAATATCTCCTCAAAAAACCCCATGAATATTTAGACAAAATTAAAAAAAAAAAGAATGAGATTCTTCAATTTAAACAGTAAGATTAAAAATTTCGTTTTCAATCCTTCAGTGCTTAAATTATCAATAAATTTCAGAAAAATAAGAGTTTCAAATGGTATTCGAGTGAAAATATGATTCATAAGTAAAAATATTTAGACGGGTTAGGAAAATTTTTGTGCAATTTCTTACTGTGTGATTTTACTAGAAATTTCATTTATTACATATAGAAAAATAAAGTGAGAGTTGCAATTGAAAAAAATCTCGCAACTAAGAAAAATACATAAAACAAAAGAACATATAAAATACATCTTAGAGACTCTTGAATACATTTAAGTGACAGCAGTGGGTGAAATCTTATCTTCTCGATAGGATTTTATTATAAATCATCTAAATAAAGCATGTAAACGAACAGAAACTTGCAGTTTTTTTTAATGCTTAGTTTAAATGCCTTATCAATTCCATTAAAACAGTAGGGTTTTTAATTACTTGGTGCTTTCAGACTTATTGTTCCGAAGATTGAGATAATAGTCTTGCTATCTCCGGCAATGCATGTTTGTAGCTATTTATTTTCGGAAATGTCAATCAATACATATTATATGTATATAATTTCTTATTCATGTCACTCCTTTTGAATGACGACGAAAAAAATACTTAATAAAACCAATAAACTAAATTAAAATGTGTTTTAAAACACAGAACGCGAAGCAGAATATTTAAGCATGGATTGAGTTTTTAGCACAATTAAATTCGAGTAGCTTAATACAATTACAGCAAGTAACATCTGCTGTTAATCGGTTCAAATCTGGGCGAAAGTTTTAAATAAAATTCCATTATGAATGAGGAAAATTAAGAAACTTGCGGTATATTTTAAGATAAGAAATTATTTCTCTGAAAAATTATCCTATAAAAAAATTACATTTTAGGCATGAGATAAAACATTCATATTAATGTACGAATTTAAAAAAATTAAAAGAAGAAAACACACACACATTATTTTTAGAAAAAAGATTTTAAAGTTAATTTTTTCCCTAAATAATAATGAATAAATGGAAAATAATTAACAAAATTCTAATGCAGAGAGAAATACCAGGATTTTCATTTGTTCATTTTGAGATGCAATTAAAATTAAGAAGTATCTGAAAATGGTTTTCCAAGAGAATATAAAAAAATCATCCTATAGAATTTGAAAGTATTATTATGACAGTAATCTTAATATATGACTACATAAATGCTCAAAATAATTGTCAAACTTTGATAGATTCTTTTTCATAATAATTAATCAGTTCTTGACTTTTTTTTTAGGATTTTAATCAGGGATCGACAAAAGTTAGCAAAAAATTGAATGTTCTTCATTGTTAGGCTTGGTGTTCAGAGGTTTCTTTGGCATGTCAGTTTTTCCTGCTTTTCATAGCTTTCTGAGGTGAATACTTGTCTTGCATGTTAAAAAAATGTGATATTTATCAATACTCTTATGAAATACAAATGCTGTAAATAAAATATCTGTTTGTTTTATGATATTTTTGTGCGTTTTGTTTTTCTTAAGCCCAGTGATACATAATACAATAATAACACAATTTTTAAGTACATAATTCAGTAAACTACCTAAAATTGTATTAATTTCTCTAAATTCTAATAGAAATTACTTATTCAAGTTTAAACTTTAATTTGCTATGATGAATGTGTTTCTAGCCGATTTAAAATATTTTGGATTCTTTTATGCAAACAAATTAATAAAAATGCTTTTTGTAAAACATCTTCAAAATATTCTTTTAAATTTACATGATCCTAAGATATGGAGTGAAGATTATATGAAAAGAGTTACAAATATAACGACACACACACACACACACACAATTACAAATATCACTATACATCAAAATAACCGTAATCATTTACGGATATGGTAACTGAAAGCACTTTTTCTTTTAATGCATCAGGACACCTTGAAATGACCAATTTCAATCAAAACAAATGTTTTTTATTTTATCGAATAGAACAATCTTTTGGTCTTACAAAACAAATATCATTTTGTTTCTACGTTACACAGAGGTCGCGTTACCATAGATTACATAAAATTAGAAAACTCAAAAGTAGATTTTTATTCTACCAAAAGAGGGGTTATTAAAATGATTTCAAATCTATCATGGTGAATCTGATATAAGTAAAAATATTATGAATGTATTTCTATGAAATTTTTTTGAACTTTGTATTTAAATTTTTTATCTACAGAATCTACTAAAGTAATTCTTACTGTATGAATATTTTTTGAGTTATGGCCGGTTTTTTCAATAAAAGCCTCATAAATATGTCACATAAAATTTATTCGATCAGCTCTTAAAACTTTTTAAACTTTAACAAAACATTAAAATTTCAGTACATTCCGTAGAAAAATATATGCAGTTTATTTTTTAGTGATTTGTTTTTAATATAATTTTATTACTTTTTCTCTAAATGCTTTAAAGAACCTTTTTAGAAAGGGCTGAAATTTCTCATTTATAGTTTTTATTTTTGCCAAGTTTATAGACTTTTTTTTTAAATATTCCTAGTTAAGTATTAATATTTTTTGGAATTAATCCCTACAGATGTATTTATAGCGTTTATAATGCTATTGTTAAAAAACTACTCTGAACATTTCGCGAACACCTTAAAAAATATATCTTAATTTTCATCTATGAAACAAATAAACAAATGTTTTGACGTATTCCTTAAGAATGATAAACTAAAATTTTTAGCAGCAAATACCAGAAATTAAGCTGAATTTATGCATTTTGCTTACAAAAGGTGACGAAAGCTCTGAAATAAAATCTTTGTTTTTTCTTAAAAATTGGAAAATGGTTCAGCAAAAAATTAAAATTGCAAAAAAAAATTACATTATTAAGATTAAATTAATGCACATTTTGAGCAAATTTAGAAATAATGACCACCGGGTTCAATTTCAAAATATTGCCCTTTTATATATAGTTACTGCTCAGTATAATTATTGTCAGAGATATTTTGATTGCGTTAATATTAAGAAGAAATATGTTAGATGCTTTAATTCTGTGCTAGGAACTTGATTAGATTTTTTCTTATTGTTTTCTTATTTTAATGCTGTTTTTAAAAATTGTAATGCATAAATATTTTTACTCCCATAACTGCCGGCTGGGTGATGTTGTTGGTTCATCGCTGGCCTCCAAGGTTGCGGGTTCGATCCCGGCCCAAGTCGGTGGATTTTCATGATGTAGAAAATCGACAGTGGCCATGTCGTATAAATATACGGCACGGAAAAAAAAATCCCTCGAGTGCCTGTTTGGCTTGAGTGCTCTCGACAAAATTAAAACTCGAAGTACGGTTTCGCATTGCCAGAGTTCATGTGCCGCCCTCTGGGAGAAAATTGGGCATCAAAATTACTTGGGGTAATTATTGTCGCCTAAATGGTGCCGGCCTAAAAAGAGTGATACCAGCTCCTCATGAATGTAGGGGAGAACGAGGCAAGATGACTATGTTAACGGTTTTTGTTGTTTAATAATTTTTTTTTAAGGATAAAAAATAATTATTTTTACATGAAGTGTTAGAGTAGTCCTTTGCAGTATTAAATACATTACCATTTAATTTTTCAAATAAAAAAAAGGATAATTTTAAATTTCAGAACCATAACAACTAGTCATCTTGCCCCAGTACTGGGACAAGATGAAAACACTGAGAAAGGTTGAACAGATTTTTATCTTTTGAATATGTTACATGGTTTAACAAATGATAACTATTTTTTACATCTTGAAAAGTATTAAACTAAGAAAAATGCATTGTAACATAATGTTGAAGTGCTTAGTTATGCAGCTAACAATAGTCACAAATAAAAATGCCATTTTCATAATTGGAACATTCCTCATGCCACCACTCTTGGCATTTACAGCACTGGATCCACTCTTCTGTTGGAGGGTCACAATATTCCTCATCACAAGCAGGACATCTTACAACACCATCTTTTGAAGTTGATGCAACTGGACTGTTTGGCCTGGATTTTATAGACTTAGGTCTACAGGAATTTAGTTTGAGTTTTTTTACTCCCTTTTTAGCTTCACGGGCTTCTCTTCTCTGTTTTCTTAAAGTTTCCTGTTCTTCCTTTTTCTTTTCCCTTTGTTCTAACATTTCTTTGATGGGTGTGCTTGTAAAAATGCTTGTGAGCTTACTTTTTTCTTTATCTTTTTTTTCTCTCACGTTGTGGTGCTTTAGGCAATGGTTTGAAATAAAAAAACACTAACAGGATTCTTTAGTGCATCGTAATCAGCATTTGCCGTAAGTTCTGGTTCTTCTGGAGGATTTATATGTTGGTTTTCTACAACCAGGGTCTGAGGATTAGCACTATTATTCTCAGTTTCATCACCAACAACATCATGGTCAGTAGCTTTTGAAGCAGCTAAACACAAGAGGATTATGAGTCTCAGTCCCACATTTTTTTAACCCTTTAACGGCATTTGTAAGTGTAGCTGCTCTGAAGTAAGCTATGCTCAAAGGCTCACCAATATTTATGTCTATGATAGTTTATCCAGGATGAGTTACCATAAAGTTGTTAGCGGATGGCAAAAATGTCTTCCTCTGACAGCCCCCTTTCGAACAACACATTCCCCGATCCGATGCACCCCTTAGCGCCAGAAGAGATAGAAGCGCAAGGTCAAGCAGACAAAAACACAGACAAACAAGTGTGTTACAGGATTTAATAGAATACACAACATAGTTTAATAAATTCCAAAACACGAGGCAAGATGACGAGCTCGTCATCTTGCCTCCGTTATCTTGAGCCGGACTACCTGCTTAAAAATATTCGTTTCCATTTCCATGAAGGAAGTCGGTTAATTGACATTTATTCGTGGTAATATGTAGTATTTAAGCTAAGTTACTCATAAATATTAAAGATAAATGATATATCTTGTCTGTATCTGTAGCACAGCTTATTTACACATGCATAAAAGTTGCATTGAGGCAGCGGTAAACAATCAAAGCTTCACAACTAGCACAGAAATGGCGATTTCAGCTTCTCTATACTATTGTTTAAGGTATCCGACTACGTTCGGAAGCGTGATTTTAAAATAGAGCATAAATGGATAATTTTCATGATATTTAGTGTCTCTTAGATTAGAATACATATATAAAATTATTTTAAGGAACATTTTGACAAAAAAAATTATTTAAATACACTATTTCGGCAAAAAATTAACTTATAATAATATTTTTTCAAAATGTTCTCCTTTTGTAAAAAATGCTTCTTTTAGAATATTATTTTGCCTGTATATAGCTCAGACCTCTGTACAGAGGCTCAAATATGATTTTTGAAAAATTCACATTATTTTCAGAATTACAACCATTTGAAATAATTATCGGCGTTTTTTTCTTAAAATTTCTTCCCTCTGTCGTCGTAAAACATGGATAAACCCATTTCTAAGTTATATATTTCGAAAATTCTAGTTGAGTCTCTGTAGAGAGATCTGAGCTATATACAGGTAAAATATTATTATAATAGAAACATTTTTCACAAAAGGAGAACATTTTGAAAAAAGATTTTTCTAAGTTAATTTTTTGCCAAAAGATTGTATTTAAATAATTTGTTATTGTAATACTATTCTTAAAACAATTTTATATACATTTTGTAATCTAAGTGACACTAAATATTATAAATATTATCCATTTACACTAAATATTATCCATTTACACGCTTTTGCAAAATCACGGATCCGAACGTAGTCGGATACCTTAACGAACGGCCAATAGAAGAGCCAGTAGTGTTCGGTTGATCCTGTTACCTGGCGGAAAACAGAAAAATTAAGACATTCGTTATCTTGCCCCACCCTTCATCTTGCCCCGGTCTCCCCTACTAGGTCTGCAAAAGTTAAATACCAATGCGCCGCTCCATTAGAGAAGAACTTTCATAATTTATATGTTATAGAAAGAAAACGAGACACTTATTTTAACTCTTAAATGCATAATTGCCAGTTGTCTACATTCCAGTGCCACTGAATTTTATTCAAAAACCTATGTGTTTGCTTTTCCAAACCCACGTTGATAACCATAGACAATAAATCAGGTGTGAAAGAAAAAATACATTTTTAAAGTGTAAATCACACACACATATATATATGGACTTTTGAATGTGGTGATTGATAAAGTTTAGTGAGTTACTTAGAGAGATTTTTTCTATTTTCGAGGTCCTATAAAAAAGGGATTCATGTAAATGAAAAAAAAATATTTCTCATCTGTTGTCAGGTAAGCTATCAATGTTTAATGTTGCATTTAAAATTGTTATTTTATATGTGCCAGATTTTTGGGAAATACTGTATGTTGCCAAATGTCTACATACGACTTTTTTCAAATAAATACTCAATATTATTACCTGAATTTTTATTTATTTATTTTTTAAGTAACCTATGACTACATTCTAGAAAAAAAAACGATTATTTTAAACTCAAAATGAAAAATCATGAATTTAAGGGTTAAAATACACATCTAAATTACAGAATTGTTTGTTTGTAAAATGTAGCACTTTTTAAAGTTAATAGCATTGCCAATCTTATAGTAGTGAAATGTTCGAACCATCATGAATACAATTTCAAAAATAGTTTTTGTAAGTTATTTTTGCATATAATTCATTACCTACACACTTATAAGCAAACCAAAATATGTCTCAAGGAAAACATTTCAAGAAATTCCTACCATCAAAATTTTATTGTTGTAACTTCATAAAAAACAAGTAATATATAAAAAAAATTAAGTCAATTCCTACTTAGGTCAACGAAGAAAAATTTTATTTCAGTTACTTTTTATTAAATAGTTACAATTAATATAAATATGTATATACATATGACAGAATCACACTATTAAATGACAAAATAGAAAGCGATTCCCCATGCAATTTTCCATTTTCTTTCCTATATACGGCGTTGGACTATTATTTTTGTTTGTGTGTGATACTGTTTATTAATTAATTAAATTTAACTATTCCAATAAAATCGCATAGTAAAAAAAGAAATCACATTCTCTGAAATAAGGCCATCCCAGGTGGAATTCGAACCCACGATCTTTGGATTAGAAGTCCAACGTGCTATCCATTGCGTTACAAGGACACAAGGAGCGATTTTCCTTTTTATATAGGGTGCTGGACTATTATTTTTGTTTGTTACTATTTATTCAGTAAATAAATTTAATTAAGGAATTAATATTTGAAAAAAAAAACTGTATTAACATCAAGTGTCATCTAATACAAGTTTTAAAAAATTGGAGCTTGAGTGGATGAATAAAAAACAAGATATATATATATATATATAAATAAATATTATAAAGGGAAAGTGTGAACTAATAGTAGGAATTGAAAAATCTGATTACAAATTAATTGAATCAGTATTCAATTACACTGCTTTACGATGTAAAAAAAAACACATTTGTCTTTCCCATAACATACTGAAGTACCACTTCTGGCGAATTCATAAGTGTGAGAATGTATATCTCCTATTTTTAACACTTCTCATACATTAAAACGATAATCTATTTTTTCGTCAATCATTAACCTCATATTTTTATTACAGCGTTCGAAACCATAAACAATAACGTGAAATACGACTCCAGTAAAATTACTCTTTTAATCTTTCTTTTCCCCGTCATAACTTCGGGTGTCTCCTTTCACTTCAAATCATTCTCCCCTCGTCCAATTTTAGAAAGTAAATGCACTTTTAACAAGTCATTGTTTGCACCTCGTTTCGTTGCACAATGCGTTCTCATTATGTCTCTCCCGTTGGGAGAGGAGGAAAAACGAATTCGGGAAGTCTTTGGTGTTAAATGAAGGAAGTGGAGTTGGACATCTGCTTTTTCGTTCCGAAATAATGAATGGGTTGTAGGAAAAGAAAAACACCCTGTTATCAGTTCGGTAGCATTCCGGTTTTAATGGAGAAACGGACAAAGGGTACGAAAGCTTTTCTATTGTGTGAATTGAGGTGGCAATTGATCTGATCTAGTTAATAGAAATGGCATACGGAAACGTTTAAAAAGACAATTTTGACTCGAAAAATGGTCAAATTTTGTTTCAAATATTTTTCTAATGTTTCCATTGATTTATTATTTTTTTTAGTATTTTTTTTTAATTGAAGTAACAGCGTCTGACGAAATAGTTGTGTAAGAAATTTAATATTACTAAATTAATTGTAGCATTGTATTTTAAAATTAAGCTTACGTAATGAAATAAATACATTTTCTTATATAAAAATGCATATATATATTTTTTTTTAAAAAAAAAGAGAGAGAGAGAGAGAGAGAGAGGAGATTATTAATATTACTAAATTAACTGTAGCATTGTATTTTAAAATAAAGCTTACGTAATGAAATAAATATATTTTCTTAAAAATGTGCATATATTTAAAAAGAGAGAGAGAGAGGAGATTATTAATATTACTAAATTAATTGTAGCATTGTATTTTAAAATTAAGCTTACGTAATGAAATAAATACATTTTCTTAAAAATGCATATATTTAAAAAGAGAGAGAGAGAGAGGAGAGAGGAGATTATTAATATTACTAAATTAACTGTAGCATTGTATTTTAAAATAAAGCTTACGTAATGAAATAAATACATTTTCTTAAAAATGCATATATTTTTTTAAAAAGAGAGAGAGAGAGAGAGAAAGGAGAAGAGAGGAGATAGAGAGAGAGAGTGCCTTTTTCGTACTTGCTTAGAATTTATAGTTATTTTGTCCGAATAGTAAAATGGCAGCAAAGAGTTTCGAAAATCTTTGTTTTTAAAGACCAGTAGCGCAACGAAAAATGACGTGAATCATCATTGACATCTTAAATTCCTTTCAATTAGTTCAATTTAAGTTCCGTTAAGTTAAGCTTTTCAAATAATTAATTTGAAAATATCGAGGAGTTGTTTTTAAAGTCATCGTTAAAATAAGGCGATATTTTTGAATGCATAGGAAAAAAATTATATGTTTAGTTGGATGAAAGTAAAAATAGACGTAATGTATTAATTATTTAAATCAGAATTCTTAGGTGTTTTAATATCATACATAAATAATTCAAGAAATCTAAAGGGGCCATATTCTAGCCCATAAAAAACTTTTATTATGTTCAATTTCTTTTAATATTTAATTTTTTATTTCCTTGTCAATGAAAAGTTTACTACGCCACTTGAGTCAGAATATATCACAGACTCCAACAGGTTGTATTACTCTAGATCAGTGGTATTCAAACTGTGTTCCATGGAACCCAAGGGCTCCTCGAGGCATTCCCAGAAGTTCCATAAGAAAAACAAAAAAATTCAGAGAAAATTATTAATGTGTATACAAAAAATATACACATTACTAATTTAAACACACATTCTCTGTAGGGTTGAGGAACCTGAAACACACATATAATTTTATTAATGAACAAATTATATTAATATTATGTTAAACATTTTTAATAACAAATACAATACTTTTTAATATTGTTTTTACATAACGTAACTATAAAAAGTTGATCTACTTTAAATATTCTATTGAGATATCTCTTCTAAGGTGAAGTGGGGTTCCAACAAAACGTCTTATAGCTCTAAGGCAGCGTTTCTCAAACTGTGGGGCGCGCCCCCTTGGGGGCGTGACAACTCTTCGAGGGGGCGCGAGCTTATTGAAAAGTCAAAAACAAAAGATTATTAAAAAGTAATTAATTAACTGAAAGAAGACAAACAAAAATCATTCTGACATAATAAAAAATAAAATACACATTTACACTGATACATTACACTTATAAAATGTATCAGTGCTACACAATGTATTTTATAACTAATTTAAGAATACTAAATAAAGAACAATTTTAATTATTACCAGTGACCCTATGGAATTGTCACGTATAAAATTATATAAAAAAAAAATTAACCCTCATCTCATCTCAAGATAATTTGTACGGTTTATAATAAATCTCTTAACTGGCGGTTAAGATTTACGCCATTTCCCCTTCCCAAAGCCAGCCGTTTTCCACGTAGTTGTGCTATGTGATGGATTGGTTAGGGAGGGGACGAATTTCGAACGATGGTCAAGTGACGAGGAGAACACCTGAGCTGGTACCCTCTCTGCATATTGGCCACACTACGCCAAAGTGAGGACTTAAAGCCTCGACAGATTTAACATACCATCTCTACACGGTGGGTCTTCAGTTGCTATAGGTCTTGGATTTATGAGACGCCAGCTATGTCCGTGACCATGACCACTAAGCTGCAATGGTCTCTAATTTTAAAGGGAAACAATACATTTTTAATAAGAATGTTACAATAGAAATACGTAAAGAAATTAAAATACAATAAAATTTGAATATAAAGAAAATTCAAAAAAATATTAAACATTGAAATTCAAATTAAGCTTAAACATGCACATTTCAGTCAAACTTTCAAACTTGAGTGGAAAAACAGAAGTTCCACTTGATATTTAGGGGACCATTCTCATGCTGAATTCGCAACCAGTTTTAGTAGTAAAAACAAATTAAACATACATTAACTTCTACCTATTTTACACCTTGTACACAAAACCATTGTTTTTTTTTAAATGAGTCAAATGTTCTTAAATGCACGTTTTTGCTCCATTTTTTACAACTGTCACTTTCCAAACCATCCATAACGGATCGAGATAAAGAAGAATCGTTTTTCACCGATTTGCCACTGGCTAAGAATTCATTTTTAGAGCCGGACTCGCTTACGCGCGTAATGACTTCCTCCTGCGGACTCGTTACTTGAACGGAACAAACGATTCGCATCATGTAGGCCGACGCTCGTAACTCAGTTGCGCTTTGATGACTTTGATAACATGACTTAGGAAGCAGCGGCCTCACGCATGAGGGTGACATTACGAGGGTCGGCACAAAAGTTTAAGATAATAATGTTCGGGGAGGAATTGATATTACTATATAATATGTTGATTATTATTTTTGTGAAAAAAAGGCAAACTGAAAAATTCTGTAGCAAAAGACTAAAAAATGTTTTAACGGAATTAACACTTTCATCTGTTCCTGTTTCTAAAAAGGAAGTAGTTTTGATAATAAGGGTACATTTTGACAAACGCGATTATTCCCTTTTCATTTTTTTTATTTTCTTTTGATGAATTAAATTGATATTAATCAAATATTCTTTTTTTTGCTTAATAAAGCAAACTAAACGAAAATATTTTAATGGATTATAAACGATTTTAAAAAAGAAACTCTTTAAATACACCTTTGTATGATATTTAGACAATATTTCAGATGTGATTGTTTCTTTTTTAAATTTTAAACCATTCCTATTTACGGTTTCAGTTATGCCATTAAACTACTGTCAATTATGGATTGATAAATTTTTTGAAGAATATTTTTGAGAGAAGTATCTACATATTATAAAACTTGTAACTGAAAAGCAAGCAAAATGATACAAGTTTCTTAAAAGCATAGATCCGCGAAGCAGGTTTTTAAAGTTTGTCTTTATGCTGAAATTTCACAATTCCAAGGAAAATCAAACGCTATCAAAATACAAATTATTAAATGAAATATGTATTGGCTGAAAGTTTTGAAAATGACACAGTTCTTTAATACTTAACATCTTTGTCACTACAAGTCTCTTACATCTTTGTCAAGATTTTTAATCTCAAATGTCTCCACCTTATAAAGATGATCAAAGAAGAAATTAAGTGCGAGAGTTAAAAGAGCACTATAAATAAACAGGAGGGCTATTGGCAACGGATATCATAATTTTGACCCCTGGTCAAATGTGTGACTGAGCTCTGCCACCTTTTTCTCCAAGCTTCCACACCGACGGGAGGGCAGTAGGCCTCGAAAGATTGAACGTGTATCGGCCCCTTCTATACAGAGGGCCTTCAGTGGCATCAGGACTCGAACCGGCAACACTCCAACTATGAATTAGTGACCATAGCCACCAGGTTACCGCGGCCATGAAGAAATGCAAGGAGTTTGCTATTTGACATCAGTTAGTTCGAAATAATTCAATCAAAATTCTGATTACCATAAAATCGGAGTATAACGTGCACTTTTAACACATAAAATAAGAACGAAATTTACGGGTGCGCGTTATACACCGGAAATAAAAATGAGATTCTTAAAAATGAAGAAAGACGGTCACAGAGAAAAAAATTGCTACAAAGATCGAAATTTTAAAAGAAATGCCATTACTTATGAACTTAAAGGATTTTAATACTAGAAGTATACTATTCTCTTCTAAAGCTTGGAATAATACATCGAATAAATGGCTTCAAAACATATGAGTATTGCTCACGTGCATTTCAGGTTTCTTTGTAAAAAAGGGGTGCGTTTTATACGGCGAATATACTTTGAAATTAAAGAAGTAATACAAAAAAAAAAAAAAAATTAAGTCAATTCCTACTTAAGTCAGCAAAGAAAAATTTTATTTTACTTATATTTTTTATTCACTAATTACAATTAATGTAAAAATATATATACATATGGAAGAATCACAATATTAGGTGGCAAAATAGAAAGCGGTTTTTCTTGTAATTTTCCCTTTTTCTTTCTGTGTATGGTGTTAGACTGTTATTTTTGTTTGTTACTATTTATTCATGAATTAAAGTTAATTATTCCAATAAAATAGTGTAGTAAAAAAGAAATCACATTCACAGAAAGTAGGCCATCCCAGGTGGGATTCGAATCCACGACCTTTGGATTAGATGTCCAACAAGCTATCCAATGTGCTACAGGGACACAACGAACTATTTTGCTTTCTATATATGCTGTTGGACTCATTATTTTTGTTTGTTACTATTTATTCATTTTTTAGCTTAATTTATGAATTAATATTTTT
>BMAV01010104.1:28950-43273 GCA_019973955.1 Trichonephila inaurata madagascariensis | reverse complement strand
TTTCTTTTCATTTTTTGTTTATGTATTAGACAAAAGATATATAATTAGAGTATTAATGCATTTAATACTGAAAGTGATGTTATTAGTGAAGTAAATCAACCTTCTTAATAATGTACTCATGTACTACAAGTAACATATATTAATGTAACATAATTAATGTATATTATTTTATATATATATGTATTATTTAACCGAATCAATATGAAAAATGTGAATAGAATAAAAAAAAATTACATGCATGCTTTCAGTATTATATGAGATGCGTTTATTTACCCTGTTTGTCTACTGCATAATCAAAGACAACCGTACTTCAGGAATAAACTCCAACCGTACATCGGAGCCTACACACACATTTTTTTTTTGCCCAAATAATGGTCATGGTTGTCGCATACTAAAGCAAAAATGTTTGATTTGCTTTCATACCCGTGTGTTTAATGCGGATTCTCGGGCTTAGTAAGATACAAGAGCACCATAAATACCCTTATCGGCTATTTCCGAAACTAATTTTTATTATGGAATCTTACTTTCCATGTCATTATGGTGCCATTGCGGTTATTAGATTAAGCTCCAGGTGGTTTGAAATAGTGTCAGTTTAAAAAAATCACCCTGTATACCACTGCTTCTCAAACTTTCAATATTCATGACTCAATTTTCAATCATAATTTTCATTGCATCCTTCCAATAACAATGTATTGGAGTGTATAACAGTGCCCAGCAGTGGCTGTGCACGGTACAGAATGTCAAAGAAAATATTGTCAAACTTTTCGAAAAAGCACCAGCATATCGTGCTCTTTCCCTGCAACGGCCGAAAGCTTGGCGACAAGTTTTCTGTAACTATTTATTTTATTATTTTTTTATAATTCTCACTTGTAAACTGTAGATAATTTCACAGTAACTGAAATTCCTAAATTTTATTATAATGTTCTAAAAACGATTCTTTTTAAATGAGGAAAAATACATACATCATAGCAATGCAAAATTATTTACTTTACCATGGTTTTAAATTGATGCGTAGTGATCTTGAGTATTTCTTAGGCATAAACTCATTAAGGGAAAGTTAACAAATAATCGCTTTGGAAGACTATCAAGAATATTAAAAGATATTAAAATAACTTCGAATGTTACTAGAACATAATTTACCTTATTGTAAAGAATTTCTTCCAAATGTAATATTTACAGTTAGTCATGTAAGCCAGGGCATTGTTTCCGTTAAACTCTAAATTTCTTTTATATTTTATCTATTCCATTTCTTCATTTTATTGATGTTCTGTTTTTTCATCAATTTCACCCAAGAGAAAATCGAAAGTTATTCCTATTGTTTAAAAAAGGCAGTGTTTATTCATGTTCTATATATATATATAACGCAAAGTTTTAATAAAACTTCCTTCTTGAACGATCATCAGTTTTGATTGAAACCTGGAATACTATCAACAGTTTTATCAAAGCATTTACGAAAACTTCAATAATATAAGCAAAAAAAAAATATATTATACATATTTTGTAAAAAATATGATTCACTTATTGAGCCATTAACATTTCAAATTGAACCATTAACATAATATTGATGTTTAAAATAATTTTCACTAAAAACGTTTGATTTCATAGAAATTTATCAATAAAGCGAATGAAGTGAGACGCATGTTACAAACATCCTTGTGTATTGATTATAAATTTGATCATTAAAATTGTTTTGAAACATTTGTGAAGAGGATAGAAAAAGCACGTTGCTTAGAGAAAAATCTCAGTAAAGATGAAGCTTCAATTTTCTTTTCCATTCTGAAATCCATCAATTTTGCTTTGATCTTGATTAAAACAGGTAGATAATCATGTTGAGTTGAATAAACGATTCAATAAATTCTGATTAACAATATTTCACAATGGATCATTGACTCATGGACACCAAGGCGAGATAAATTGAATGAAAAAATGTTTTCTTTTTTCTGAAATGTATTATCATGAGGAAAAACTTTTGTGTTCATAACTTTCATCATGAATTCTAAACTCTTATAAGATATAGTTAACAAGGTAGTAGTTCCATGGCAAATAGTGTTCTTGAAAATTATTTAATAAAAAGTTACCTAATTTCAAGTTAAACACATTTTCTCTCTTACCATTTATCTATTGTAATCTTCAGTAAGAATTTTCAGTTTTTAGAAATTTTAAGTAATTTTATATTAAATACATTTTGCATAAATTCTTATAAAAAATTAACTTATAATTAATTATCTTATTTTATAATTAACTATTTTATAATTAACTTATTTTATAATTAATTACTAAAAACAAAATACATAATTTGAAAGAAATAGAGAATTTCACTGAAAAAAATACTCAATAAATTTTTTATGCGTTCTCACACACACACAAATGAAATAGTCAATTAATAATCAAAGCATTAATTTATGTGTTTTTGGCATCCGGAGAGAGATTATTATGCGATCTTCTGCAATCAGATCGCCAAAAAAAGCATAATAAATCCTTTCTACATTCCAGTAAGGAAAAACATAAAGTAAATGCTATAATCATGTTCAAATGAATAGAAATAATTGTTATTTTATTTTATAAGCTATGTAAGTGATTTTAGAGAAACCCCATCTGCCAGCTATCCATTGTAATCTTATTTTAAGCTATGAATTTAACATGCTTACTCAGACGTAATTTCCTAAATTCAATTTTTTCTAGATACTGTTGAAAATTTACCGGTTTATAAGATTTCCATCACCGTACCAAATTATGAATAAGTTCATTTTCAAGTTCACTATTCTCAGTTATAGAGAATATCGAAATAAGCAAAACTTTTACTTTCATTTAATTACTAAGCAGAATTCGTCGCTGTAGATGATCTAATGAACTTTGATTAAGGGAAGGCAGAAACCTCTATATCGACAATGTTAAATTGGTTGTATTCGATGTACGTTTTCTCAAAATCTGTTATATTTACATGCTTGAAATTTTTTTATACTATTATAAAGTACAGCTTTCTCATTATACTGAAATGTGCTTTTAGCTAATTTTGAATTTTTTAATAATTTATGAAATATTTTATAAAACATAGCGAAATTTGACCCATTTTTCACATAAAAAAAATTCGTAAAAAACAAATTTTAGAGCTTTTTACAAAAATTTTATTTCAGTATATATTAGCCATCATTATAAATACGTCATAAGAAACTTATATACCTGTGAACATTATTTTCCCACAGAAAGAGTGCATCGAACATCAAAAATTTACGTTTTGAGATAAATGAACTTTAATGTATAATTACTTTTTTATTAAAACATATTCCTCTCCATACTCCAAATGATCTACATTTTTTTTTTTGAATATCATCATCCTTTCTCTTCCTTTTAGAGTCTTTTTCTTCCCTAATTTCCTTTGTTTTTTGTAAACATGAGTATTTAGCCTTTAATAGCCTCTGTTTGTCGAGGCTCTCCCTTGCCTGTACCATGTAATCACATGGCTCAATATTAAGTCTTCTCAAAATTTCTGGTTTTGATATATTTTCTGTATTAAATGATGAAATCACATCAAATGTACCCAATGATAATGCTTCTATTTGTACAAATATTTTCTTCGGTACTCGAGACCATATTACCTTGTTTACACTTTCATTGGAGGGCCGCGGTAGCCGAGTGGTATAGGTATCGGCTCGTGACTGGCTTTGTCACGAGTTCGAGCCTAGTACCACTAAAGACCCGCCGTGTAAGGTAGCGATGCACGCTAAATCTGTCGAGAGCTGAAACGTCCACCCGTTGGCGTGGTGTGGTAGTAAGGAGAGGGAGGTGCCAGCTCAGGTGTCCTCAACGTCACTTGACCATGGTTCGAAATTACGTGGTCCGCCGCCAAAATTCCTCGTGTAGCTGAACAGTGCGACGTTAATATTCACTCACTCACTACAATTTCATTGGGATTTTGTGTACCTCCATGTAAACAATTTTTCTGGAGTTCTGGGTTAAAAGTTTTAATTACCATCATTCATTCAACTCTTAAGCAAAAACAAAATACTTTGTTTACATTTTTCGCGCGCGCGCGCCATTTAAATTGGCGTGGACCAGTTTCAATGATTATTTAAAAATAGGTTTTATGGGCTTCTAATTACCCTATAGGTTAATGTAAGATATTTTTAGAAAGTCTATCAATACAATTTGAAAATGTAAAAATCTCAAAATTGTCATATTAAGATTTTAAGTTTCCAACACCCCTTAAACAAATCAAACTATACAACAAGATATTTAAAGTGGGAATTTTATATTTTTAGTATAAGATATTGTCTTTTTGGAGCAAGATATAGTGCTCATAAATCCAATTGATATTTTGCGGAAGTTTAATTCTACCTTACCCTTACGATTTCCTTATGAATCATTCAATCGAATTTGAAGTAAGCAAAATTTATCGCCTTCTGTTCCAATTTAAGTACTGATATTTGGTGGGGTAACGTCCAGCTCGCGCGGCTGTGGTCATGGATGATGAATATCATCTTCCTCCTGCTAAAAGACATTTTCCGCTCCGCAGACACTCTCTTGGCATGTTTACAATCTCGCTCCGGCCATTTTCTTTGATTAACAGACCCAGTATAGAAAGATTATGACGTCACAATAAGTTTGTCTTACGCAAAAAAAGAAATTTAGACCAGACACGCCACTCGAGATTACCATTGGGAAGGAAGGAGAATATTTAAAAGAATATATATATAAAAAAAATGGCGAAATGTTTCGTGTCTATAAAAATTCTTTGAAATTGTTCCCGCCATGGTGGGTTGTTTTGTAGGCTAAAAGGAAAGATTACTGGTAATGGAAATATAAGAAAAAAATTCGTTTGGTTTAAACATTTCAAACTTTAGTGACCGACAGAAAAGGAGTTGGAGCTCCTAGATAGATCTGTAGCAACCGTCACATATGTCAAACCCTCTTGTTGCATTAACATCAACTCTGTGGAATATATCAGCGTATTTAAAATCAAAATATAGTTCCATGGCTTGTACCGTTTGAAAAGTTTAATTTAACGGATAAACATGAATTCCATCTTCAAGGTAAGATAGTTTTTTTAAATATCAATCGTCGCGAATGTAAACTGTGAACATTTTGATTAAGACTCTACTCCGTTCCCAATATTAATTTCTAATTTTATAAAATTGGTTAGTTATGCGAGAATACCGCAAACAGAACAGCCACTATATTTCTTCGGCTGGTAAATTTTAATTCATAAATTGATGAAGATATTGATGGTGAAAATATTAATGAAAAAACTTCCGTACTTTACCATGAGTGAGAATCACCTCAAAATATGACCTGCTGTTTTAAACTATATTTCATTAAAGGTTGTTCACTATAAGTTTGATGACTTTTTTTATCGTTCTGCACCAGGGGTCGGCCGCCTTCTCGCTGTGGTAGGCCAAACAAATCTGTCACTATGATTCAGGGTGCCTCACAGAAGGAGATATTTTAAATAATTCAATTTCCATGGCAATACATGCAGAATTAGGGGATAGAGGTCAAGAATATAGATTAAGAGTTTTATTTTATATTAACTACCGTAAAATCTGACGTGTAATGCGCACCGGTGTATAACGCGCACCTATACTTTCAAGCTGCATTTTTTATTTTTGAGGTATATTCGCCGTATAACGCGCACCACCTTTTTTTACGAAGGAACCTGCAATGTACTTTAGCAATGCTACTTTGTTTTAAAGCCATTTGTTCGATATATTATCCAAGGATTTTGAAAAAATAGTATATTTCCAGAAAAATAACCCTTTAAGTTCATATAATGTACAAAATTTCTTTTAAGTAAACAGTATTCCGATCTTTATAGAAGTCTAAGTTATTTTATGCACATTTCTTTTTTTAATTTTTGAAGCCATCATTTTTATACCATTTTTATACCCGTAAAATTAAATCTTTGTGTTAAAAGTGCGTGTTATACGCCGGATTTTACGGTATGCATTATTTAAAGATATTTATTAACATAAAAATAAATAGCATAAAATATAACTATTTCTCCAACATAAATAAAGAATTAAAATAGTATACATATGTATTATGTATCTTTTAAACTTAATCTTTAAAATAAGAAATAAACAGCACACAAAATATAAACATTCCTTCAATATAATTAAGTATTTTAATGCGAACCTTTTGTTCCGGTACTTCTCTGTTTTACATCGCAATATTAGAGGTGTAATTTGTGTGACTTTACATTTCCCACGACACTGAATGTCCAGTTGAGTCCGCAGAAAAGTTATTGAACAACCTCTTTGCAGACTCAAAATACTTCTCATATAAGAAAAGATTTATTCACATAGATTTGTTGAACCAAAAGTGGAAAGCAGAGCACATCTAATTTCCTCTTCGAACAATTAAATTTCTTCAAAATTGACAGCCAACCAATTAAAATAGCTGTCGATTTATCACTAGAGTTATCTCTTTCAGATTTTTTAATAACTCCGTAAATTTTCCTTTCCATAATCTTGAAAATATTAGTTCAATAAACTCCATTTCAAAATTAACTTTAATTTAAAACTGACAAATTTGTAGACAGGTGTACTAAGATTTATATCGCGTGCCATAGGTTGCCGACCCCTGTTCTATACAGCAGTGCTTACCAACTTTTCTACCGTCGCGGCCTGGTCAAAGTTTGATCATTTTACCACGGCACGCTGGAGGTAGGAGGCGTTGATTGGTTATATTTTAGATTGTTTTGATGTAATAATTTTAATTTAACGTAAAACTTGGCTTATAACGCTCAGCCATATTTTCAAGTTGCAGTTTTTAGTTTTTTGGTATATTTACCGTATAGCGTGCAACCCCTATTTTACAAAGAAACCTGAAATATATATGTGCAATGCTCTTACGTTTTTAAATCAATTCTTCAAGGTTTTTTTCAAGCTGTAGAAAAATTAGTATATTTCTAGAACTACGAATTTTTAAGTTCACATGAAATGTCATCTCTTTTGAAATAAACAACATTTCGATATATATAGAAGTCTAATTTTTTTCTATAATCATCTCCATTTTTATTTTTAAAGCTCTCGGCGTTACCCGGCGTATAACGCTTACTCGTAAATTTCGCCTTTATTTTTTGTGTTAAAAGTGCGCGTTATACGTCGGTTTTTATGGTAATTGTATTTTTTTTCAAACATGCCCTCACAATAAAATACAATTATACCAAAAAAAGAATATAACGTGATTTGACATGTAATATAAAGGGATTTCCATAAAAAGTCGCACAAATCCGAGAAAAACACACCACAGTAAAAACAATGAAAATATTTTAATGTTCCTTTTTCGGGCCGATACTATTTAATCGACGAACCGGTCCGCTGCCTTGGGTTTGGAGACCACTGCCGTACGGTATTGTGCTGCTCGTCGACTTCTGACCGAAAGGTTGGAGACCAGTATAAGATTTTTTTTTTTTTTTTTTACCTCGCTTGATTTTTTAAATCCATTTTTATATTATGTGAAAAAGTATTGTAATAGAAAATATAATCAATGTCTCTTATTTGATTCGTAAAAGTAATATGGTTTGTTTTTGTCCTAATAAATTTCAGTTACTGCCTTCTATATAACCCATGAGAAAGGAATTTCGCGTATCTTAGAATTCGTATTTTATTGCTGCCTTATTTTTCTTTTCGTGTAATAGATCTTATAGTGATAGAAAGAAGTATTGTCATCCAGGTTTTTCGATGCTCTTCATAACTGAATTTTAATCCGCTAGTTCAGGGGTCAGCTAGCTTTCGAAAGAACCGAGACAAGTTTTAAGTGAAACAAAATAAATAAGGTATCAAAGATCCATTTAATGCAGCGTTTCCCAACCTTTTTGTCGCTGCGAACCGGTCAACGTTTTATAATTTTACCGCGGCCCACTGAAGGAAGAGAGTGTTGATTGTTTATATTTTAGATCAGGGGTACTCAACCTTTTTTTCTGCTGGGCTGCATACATAGGTTAGTTATTTTACGCGGGCCGCAACATAAGGATAAACGGAGGAGATGGAGTGAGAAATGCTTTAAATCCAAAATAACATTGGGAATTTAAAATGTGGCAAAATGATCATAATATTATAACTCCTCTTTTGCTTTTTTAAATTATAATTTTTTTTATATGTTTTATTTTTGTTACTAACGCTAAATTAGGAGCATTTAAGAAACACTCTTACACAATTTTTGTATCAGTAAACGGTTTCATATGATTACCAATAATATAACAAACTTCATAGAATGTCTTTGTTACCTTTGTGATATTACCACTGACAAAACACTTTGTTGCTCTTACAAAAATTATTCAAGGAAGTCTATATCTATCACCTCTTGAAAGATATCTTCGAGAAAAAGTGTCATTGAATGATTCCTGTTTATTGGTATTCTTTAAATACAGCACTTTCGTGACAAATCAAACAATTACTGATCCATGTTTATTTTTCCCTACAAAATAGTCAACCTCTCAATCGTCTTGAAACGATATATTTTCTTCGAATATTTTTCTCTTGTAAGATATGAAAGACAGTTAAAAATTAGTTCCACCCATAAAATTGTTGCTGCTCCACTGTTGTCTGTTATCATTAACCGTAACCATTCCAAATAGAAAAAAAGAATATCAATTCGTACCCCCGTACGACACCGACAGCAAATAGCAAAATTAAAATATTTGATTTCTTAACAAAGAATTTCCTACCAAACTTTTAATACAATGATCTTAAATAAGTAAATTTCTCAGAGCAATGGGCCATGACCAGGCCACTTAAAAAGGCTCGGTGGGCCACATGTTGAGTATCGCTGTTTTAGATTGCTTTGATTTAATAATTTTATTTTAATGCCTTCGGAATAAAAGACAGTTACACCAAAAAGTGAAAATAAAGTAATTTAACAAGGAATTTTAAATGGTTTCCATGGAAAGTCACACAAGCCCCGGAGAAATAAGCAACAGTAAATAAAATGGAAACAATTTAATGGTCCTTGCGTGGCATGGTACTATTTGATCCACGGACCGGTACAAGTCCGCTGCCCGAAGGTTCGGGAACATACTTGAGTGCTGGAGATGGGAAAGCTCTGGCAGCGATCTCAATCAAGACTGTTGTGTTCTAATTTCCTTGTTTTTTTTGTTGTTTTTTTAATATTTAAATACAGGTTTGCATAAAATAGCATTTTTCCATTTCTTCCAAAACTAAGATCTATAAAATATTTTTATTTCTGTGATTCAATAAAAGAACAACCATTGTTAAAGTATCGTAGTGTTGGAATGTAAAAAAATTCTCGCACTATTAAGGGCTTTACGCTGGGATTTTATGTTTACACGAATAATTATAAGTGACGTTAATTATTCCTGTTTATAAAAGAAATTTTAATACTAATTTTGGAACCATTAAGCAGGCCATAACACATGAAATGTGATTCAGTCACTTTGTTGGAAATTAAAATATGTATCTCTGATTCATTTATGAGTGTGTGCCCCCGAAATGTTACATACAAATAAGTAAACCTTACTGGAAATCACTTAGAAATCTTACGATGGTGACACTTTTACCAATAAAAATTGGACTTTTACTGCTTTAAAAAAATCCTAATATATTCAGTGACTCCTAATAAGCTTTCTTGATGGAGAACAATTTAATATAAAAGTAATTATTTTAAGCCAGTAAGACATATTTAAATGTATCTGCAAATGCAGATAATTCTTTCTCCATAGATATTGTTATAAAAAGAAAGTGAAAAGGAAACAATATTTGCGTACAATTATTTTTTTAATAATGCATTCAGGCAGAAGTCTGAAGAACCGTAATCATCTATGCAAAGAGCTGCATTTTGCCGACCCCTGACTTAGAGTAATTAATTGAAATCATAAGTTGTGGGATATTAATTTTATTTAAAAGATTTAGTTTAATCGATGATCGCAACAACTATAGAACGGGAAGAGTTCTATGATCCAGTCAGGGATAGGCAAATTACGGTCCGAAAAATTTGTATGTAGGCCTCCAAGAGAGTCAAAAAATTCCCGTTGAACCGAGATTTTTTTCCCGGGAGCAATCAAAAATCCGTCTTTTATTTTTCGCTATTAAGAAAACAAACTATCTGAAAGTGTTTTAACTAAGAGATCATCTGAAGAGTTTGAAGGACGAAGTCACAAGAAAATTTCAGAATTTCAAGAAAATTGAGCCTAAATCCAATTTTCTCTGTTGTCCTACTCATGTTGCTACAACACCCGAGAAGCTACAGCTTGAACTTACTGATTTGAAGTCAGATCACAGTGTGAAGAAAATTTTTAATGCTATTATATTCGACTTTTACAAATCTTTGTCAGCCGAAAAATTCCCATGTATGAAGAAATTGGTGGTTAAATTGTTCTTTATATTTTAGTCAATATATATGTCTGAGCAGTTTTCTTACATGAAGATTAACAAGACTAAATACAGATGCAAGTACAAAAAATATGACACAAATTTGTAGGCTGTCATGATATTTTAAACAAAAAATATGTCACTCCTGATCTAAAAAAAAGTCGTAGAAATGTATGATAGGTTACATTTATCTCATTAAACTAATTCTAAGATTAAATGTGCACGCAACTATAGATAATATGCAAGTAGTACAATAAATAAGTTGAATAAAACTGCCCTATTTTATTAAACTTATATTTATTATTTTTTATAATGAATGCAATCATTTTAAAAGGGTACGACCCTCCGACATACTCCAATCGAACAACATGACCCGCGAGCATTAACAAGTTATCCACCCTGCTCTAATATATCCTTTCACCTTATTATTGGTGATAGTAACTTAACTGTAGTATTTTTTAATATTAGATTCTCCTATATAAAAAGGACAATTTTAATAACTCTCAGATTTTCTGAAAAGATTTCTAAACTTGTGTTTTCCATGTTTTATGAAAGTTCTTTAAAATGCTGTTTAAAACAACATTCTTAAGAGGATGTAATCTATTTAAGATTTAATTTATATTATTTTCTTTAAACCAATATTCATGTGCTATGATTATCCAACGCTTATGGTTTTAAGCTCTTATCTCAGCACATTCATCATCTTGATTTTATCACGTTCAAGTCGAATAATAAGGCTTAACACTATAGGGGAAGAGTATTCAGAACTCTTATATGTAAGTGGAACATCGAGCCCAAAAGTTCCATGGAAGCTAGTTGAAAAGTGCGGCAGATTTTTCAGTTCAGACGTTGTCTTCATCTCTTGACCATGGCAAAAAATTACTTGGTTAATCACCAACAACCTTCACATAGTTCTAAAACGATGATAATACAAACCACCCTACAGAACCGGTTTAAGCTCATTTTGGGCACTAGGCGCACTGTAGGACCCCCTGGCACTAGTTTATCCGGCACTAGATTTTTTATTAAAATTTGTAGTGGACTACACTCAAGTAAATGTTTTACTAAGCGATTCCCTTCACATTTCAAGGAAAAGGTCGACTAACATACAGATGGATCTAAGAGGAATTCTTTTTCAACTCAGGATTGAAGACAGAAATCTTTGGATACGAAGATGAATTCCAGTCACATGTTCAAACCAAAGTCAACAATGAGAAACAGTGCTATTGTCTTAACTGCTCTGATTTCCAGGATTGAATTAATGTATGAATGCCTTGAAGCTATTTGCACCATTTATATATTACTATTTATGCATAAAGTAATATTTTGTTTAAAATGGAATTTTAATCACGAAAATCACCGCATAAATAAGTTAGTGTAACTTTAAGTTATCCAATTATTAGTGGAACCTGACAAACGATAGTAAATTTATAAGAATCAGAATTATGCATATCACAAATTTATACCAGAACACTACTTATTATTAAAAGTGAAGAATAGTAAGAAAAAAGATATTTTATTATAGTTTCTCTATGATGTTTTAATAAATTAAAGCAATTAAGACCTTGTGTTTCCTTTCATAATAATAATTACTGGAACTTTAGTTCAGTCATAGAGAGTATAAAATTTATAACTGTGATAATAAAAAAGGGTTCTTTCGATATTACAAACTTAAACTCAGTGGCGTAACAGCCCATGAGGGTCAGGACCTACTTTGCCCATCCCAGTATACGTGATCATTGGGCGCTGAGGTGCATGAGCAGATGTCCTAATCAGGTGGTCAGTCTGAAGCGAGACCCCCCAGTGTTTAATGGCCAAGTGCCCTTGGTACTCATTTATTGACCCACTACAGTAGGGATGAAAGGTTTAGTCGACATTGCCCAGCACGGGAATAGAACCCGGACCTGTGCTGTGGAAGCGCGCTACGCTGCTACTCGACCACTGGGCCTTCTCTCTCGATATTAATGATCTAAAAAAAACATTTCTTTTGCTTTTAGTAGAATGGAAAAAGTAAATAATGAGAGAATGATTGAAAAACATTAGGATATGATTTAGAAAATAGTTCTTGCAGACAAGCAATATGAAAAGCAACAACAAAATCGATTCAAAATAGAGTTAATTTATCAACAAGAAACTTAAAACAGGAAAATCCGAAAACTCAATCAATCTGTCAGTATACAAGGAGCATAAGTTCTCATATTAGTCATTGTGTATCGCTTAAGAGCAAAATATATTTTTTATAAGAAATATAAAAAAGACGGTTATGAAACTAAATTAATTCTTAGTGGTGTCATAGGACTGAATGGAATTTAATGACTTACCACGAAGTCCAAATACTGTAAACTGTTTTAGACTTGAATTTTTATGTATTTCACTGTTTCCTCATAAATAGTGAAAAAAATTAACGTTATTTTTGAACAATATATATATATATATATATCGTCACAAATAAACTTTACAACGGTTTGTTTTCAAATTTCAAATATATTTAAAGTATTTATTATTCTTGGTTTCACTTGTTATTCTTAATCTCCCTTTCCACGTCAAATGCTTACTTCAAATAATGAATATGATATCAACAAAATATATATTCATGGAAATATTTTAAAACACTTATAAAAGTTTATGAAAACATAATTATTTTATGTATGTAAATAAATAAGGAAATGTTTCAAATGAACGCGCAGCATATTACGAATGTTTGTGAAGTGATTTACGTATAAAATGCTGAAAGTTTTAAAATAATTATATTTTTGACAATGAGTCATAGTTCGAAAATTCAAAACATAGACAAAATTAATGAATATGGAAATATGATTGGAATCCTTCATACAGAAAACCTCACCTTCAGTTTGACAATCATCTGCATAAAAATCTATCTCTATTGTTACGTAGATTGGGGCTCGGGAATTTTACGCAATCAGTCTCAAAGAGCAAGAAAGTTCTTCAAGAGCGATGGAAGTTTGGTATTGAGAAACAATCCTTGAAATACAGGATACAGCAGCAATATTCGCAGAATAAATCTCACAAGGCCTTCACATCTTCTACGGCGTTCAGACACAACTATCAGTGTATAAAATAGAAGCATGTTAAAAGTTATTCACAAGCACTCGGTCGTACTTCTCAACAGCTAAAGTAATAACTAATAGCTGGTCAATTTCTCCCGGCCAAATCAATACTAACTCCTTTTGGTGAGTGATTTCCTATTTATAGCCCTCATGGATCTTTTAAGAAATCGTGAATCGTGATATTATTAGATTTCACCAGTAATCTCCAGAAACATCCGTATGGTCACTAAATCACCAAAAATGGTCATCAACATGGTTGCCAAAAATGATGCCAACTTGACTCTATCGCCAACATTTCGCCAAGTTTCCATTGAATCGCCATTATAGTGTAAAGAATGGCATTTTTTGCGAATATTACAATTTTAACAAAAAATGAATACAGCATACAGTAATATAAACGTATTAAACATCCAGATATAAATTATTTATATTATTTTAAACATTGATTACACAAAATTCGTAACACTATATAAATAGAAAAAAAATGAACTCACTCATGACAGAATCTGAGGATCTATTAGACCCCTTCAGACTTCCAATTTATTTCTTTTGCTGAATAGAGATTCTCTAAGAAAGGGTGTAGTGGAAATCGACTCCCAAGGTAGGTTGCAGGGACGTTGATAACGGAGGCGTTACACATAAAAAGAAAATTCTAGTTTTTGAATTATTAGACATATATATACAAATTTGAAACTTGGAAAACATGTTTCTTCTGTTTCGTAAAAATCTATTTGAGGCTGGTTTTATGGAAACTGACACTCAAAGAGGTTTCCCGAGGCGTTATAGATAAACATTCCAATTAAATATACTGCTGGCCACCGTAAATGCAACACCCTGAATGAAGCATGCAAATAACATGAAATTTACAACATGCATTAGTGGAGGTGAGATTTTCAAATGATTAGAATTTCAGCGCAGACACACATC
>BMAV01010104.1:10349-26301 GCA_019973955.1 Trichonephila inaurata madagascariensis | reverse complement strand
GTTTTGGGAGAGCAATCAAAATGAATGACGAGAGAGAATAAGACTATTTTTATAAGTAATGAATGTTGGCACCTTGAAAAAGTTACAGTTGGATTATTGCCAGATTGATGATATGTATTGAAGTAATAAGTTGTATTACAAAATAATAATAAACATCACGTGCGTATTTAGAACGTTGTAAGAAAAAGTAAGCTTTAAAAAACGAAAATCTCTCGCGCTTGCTTAAACCAAGTATTAAAAAATACCGTCAGAAAATAAATGGTTATTTTGTTTGGTTTTTGTGTAGACAAATGTCAAAGTATAATCAAATTATAGCATTTTTCATAACAATAATTCAAACATTGAATGCAAAGATAAACAACTTCAAATAGAGTTGTAGTTATTTTCCCTAAGCAACAATGTTACAAAAATTTAGACTTTGAGAAAGAATCGACACTGTGTCAAATGAAATAATATTCAAAAATTTCATTAAAAAATAGACTTCAGGCTGTAATTTTCTTACATATATACAATGCAAACATGCTACGTTTGTGATAACAGTTTTCGAAATTGTAAGCAAACTAATATAAATAAATGATATAAATTTATTCAATGATTGTAACATTTTGAATATAAAAATCCTTTTTTTTTCTAGAATAATTGCTATAATTTAGATACAGCCAGCTGACTTATTTAAATACATTCTACACGCAAACATATTTAAAAAAAAATGGTGTATATACTCGTAAATTGATAAATTTATTGTAATTTAACTGCATGCTTTCGATATTTTAAAATAATATCTTGCAACGCTTGAATTTTTAAAATATGTTTTTCTTTAAGTGATTCATTTCACTTGGAAATGAGCAATAATTTAAACATTTATATGTAAGTTTCCTTAATGTTTACACAAACGTACACACACATTTTGCTTAAATGTGTACTTTAATGAGTTAACCTTTTCTCAAAAAAATATACACAGTTATTTGCATTTGTTGTTTTAGTTTTAAAGTTGATCGGAAAACAAGTAATGAAAAAAAATATTTTTAAAGTCAATTCCTACTCAGGTCAACAAAGAAAATTTTTATTTTAGTTACTTTTTATCAATTAATTACAATTAATATAAATTTGTATATACATATGACATAATCGCAATATTGAGTGGCAATTAATTTGCATTAGTAATTATCATTAGAGTATCGTATTGTCTTCAAAAACAATCGTGTATATAAAATTTCAGTTTAACTGAATGCTTTAAAACAGTGTTCCCCAACCTTTTTATATCACCGCGGACAGGTCAACGTTTGTTAATTTTATAGCGACCCGCTGAGGGGGAGGACGTTGGTTGTTTATATTTTAGACTGTCTTGATTTAATAATATTTATTTAATTGTATTTAATCGCGACTTCACAGAGTAAAATATAGCTACACCAAAAATGAATATAAAGTCGCCCAAACCCAAGAAAATATACCACAATAAATAAAAGGGAAATAATTTAATGTTTCTTGGGCGGACCGGTAGTATTTGATCCACGGACTGGTACTGCTTGGAGATCACTGCTTTAAAACGTAAGAAAAAAAATCTTTTAAAGTTTTGACCCAAGTCACTAAAAATGAATTCAACGTGACTGTATCTGTATTTCTTTGAATAATTAATTTCAGTCAATTAATTATAATTAAATTATCGTTTTGTCACCCCCAAACAATCGTGTATAGAAAATTTCGGCTTAAATGAGAGCTTTAAAATGTGAGAAGATTACCTTTTAAAGTTTTGACACAAGTCGCCAAATCTGATGCCCACATGGTTGTATCTGTAATTACTATAATAATTAGTTTCAATCAATTAATTTTTATTCATTATAATAAAATTACCGTATTGTCATCCAAAATAATCGTATATATAAAACGTCAGCTCAACTGAGTGATTTAAAACATATTTTATTAACGAGTGAAAATTTGAACAAGATATAGGGACATAGTGAACTAATTGTAGGAATTGTGAATAACATTTAATTTAAGGAATAAATTGAAAGTTAATGAAAAAAAATGCCGGATAAAAAATTCTTCACCACCTAAGTGAACAGTACTCTCTATAACTATTTATTAGTTCTCTTCAAACATTCGAAACCAAAATGGCACAAAATTATAGCACGAAAGCCACTTAACTAAAATATAACCCCTTTTTAATATATTCGACCTTGTAAAGAAAGAAAAAGGAACAGGTACAGACATATCTCATTAAATGATAAATTGTAATAAATACAATAAATAAAAAAAAAAATTACAGAATGAACTGAAAAAACAAATTGGGGGAGCAAGGAATCTGAAACCGGGGTAAATTCCCCGTTTGTGTTCCAGATTCCAATAATCATAATAAATTATTTTGTTCTATTTTTTGTTCAGAGAAAATGAGAATGCTTTGGGAGGTTGCTAGATATGGCGAGAAGCAAAAAAGTTGGGGGAGATAATTCCTGCCAAAGACATAACTAGGACTACTGATTTAAACCTTATAATTGTGTATCATGATAAGATGACGAGAATGATGACAAATAAGCTGGTGCCTGACTTCCAAACTGCACCACTTGTAAACGTTGGAAGCCTAGATGAATTTAAATCCTCTCACTACTCTCTACGACGGGTCTTTTGGTGCACTTAGGATTCAAAGCCACTTCGTCAAAGTCACTGGCTAAGATGCTTCCGATTTTGATGAATATTTCTGTAAAACAAAATACTGCATTTAGAATAAGACAGGGAATTTTGCTTGTGAATAGTATCTTGTTCAAAAAGAAATATCGTTGCGAAAGCTGAATGTTTTGCTCTAATTTCATATTAACTAAATAAACCATCGCTTTTTAATCTAATGAGGTAAACCTTACTCTGATAAATACAAACAAAAATTTGACTTAAACAATGCTTGCAGATGGTTAAACTTCATTTGTTGAACCACTTATATAAGAGATCGCGGACTGGGTTTATATAATAATTGTCGATAGTGTAAAAGTCATTAATTATTTTGTTTCAGCACACACGGCAACACACTTGCCATTAAAAAATCAAACAAAAAAGTAAATAGAATAATTTCCCTTGTACGCATGCGTAACGAGCACTTGGCCTCTGATGAAGATAAGGTGGCCGCGGTAGTCTAGTGGTCAAGGTAACGGACTCGTGGCTGGCATGTCATGAGTTCGAGTCTGGTACCGCTGAAGACCGAGGGAGTGCATGCACGTTAAATCTGATGAGGCTCAGACATCCTCCCGTTAATGTGGTGTAGAAGTTAGGAGAGGGAATACCAGCTCACAGGTGTCATCCTTGTCACTTTACTATGATTATAAAAATAACGACGTCTGTTGTAGATGGATAGTTTATTTTCACTCACTCACTCACTGATGAAGCTAAGCACCTTCAGTTAGTAATTAAAAAACTCTTTTGCTCTGTGAGCCAGTCTGCACAGAGTTGTTACGGTAACAATGACTATATGATAATAATATCGGGCATCTTTTTTCTCGAACGAAACAACCTCTCTCATTTTATTTAATAATCTAACAATAAATTTGCATTCAGGTGGCATCGAAAGAAGTGACGTCACAGTCGCAAAAGAAATGCAATCACGTGCTTTCAGACAATCAGTTCATGCTCTTCACTGTTGCCAGCTTTTCTTATTTACTGAAGTTTTCTTTTGAAAAATGCGTACTTGTTAACATATTAAGACACATAAGTGAAAAAAAATTGCATTTAAAAGTATTAACACTAAGTAATTATACAAGAAAACATTATTTCATTTTTAAAAGACATTGAAAACATTTTACCACCAGAGCATCCTTTTGATGAAATTATTTATATTTAAAAAATGAAAATAGAATTTATTTAAAAGAAAAACAAATATGAAATGGATTTATAAATTTTGACTTGGCAGAAAACACTGAATTCAATTAGTTATGAAATTAAGCTTATTTCAAGAAAAACTTAATAAGAATTATACATTTCAGATCATTAAAGAAAGTTTTGAGTTTTTAATTCTCTATAACAACAATTTAATAAGAATTATACATTTCAGATCATTAAAGAAAGTTTTGAGTTTTTAATTCTCTAACAACAATTTAAAATTTTTTTAATATTTAGTTTGTAGAGGTGAATTTAGGGTCGATGAATTAGAATTGGATTTTGATAAGTTGATTAAAAAATTGAATTAAAAAAATATTTCGACGAAAATACTAATCTATTATTTTCTGTGCCAAGAGATTTATTTTTCTTAAATGTAATTCGTCACATTTTTTGAACAGTACAAGGCATTATCTAGTACTATTTCTTCTTGTAAATAATTTATTTTCTGTGAAAAAAAGAGCTTGCATGTCATTAAAAGCTTTTTCAATCAACCGTAACAAGCTATATATCATTTTAAAAGAATATTTAATCAGGTAGTTTATTAAAAATAAGATAAGACTTACTTTCAGTCTGTTTTTTAAAAATGAATCTCTAATGAACCATGATGCAAATAACGGATGTAAATCCAATTATGCAAGAACATTTTGATATGATTTTGAAGAACGTTCTTTGTATATAGTACTTATTATTTGTGATTTTGTGAATAGAGGTTATATTTTAATATCAAAGATAGGGCACAAACTCGGAAGACTGAGATTCACCATGATTTTTTGTGCTTCGTTTTTTTTCGCATTGGTTTTAATTTAAGGTATATAACTACCCTAAAATTGTGAATTTTGCAAAAATTAACACATTTTTTGATGATTTAATTTTATAGGCCATCTTATTAGCTTTATAAAAATACCAAGTTTATCATTTCCCATTCACTAGAACAAAAATTACAAGTGTTTAGTAAAAGCACAGAAGCCATTACTTTAAAATATTATACTTTAAAATGCGATTTACTCGAAATGTGTTTTTTTGAAAATGCTCAAACGGGAAAACAGCGATTGTTCAAAACGTTTTGAAAATAATTAATTGAAATTTTTTGTGCATGTTCTGTATAATAGTAGCAGAGTTTTAACTTTAAGATTTTGATCGATCTCTGTGTTATTACAAAATTTCTGGTCCCTTATGTGAATATAATTTCTGTTTTTTAAGCAATTTCATATAATATGACTAAGATAAAGTGCTCTAAAAAATTAAAATATCTCTTGTAAAAATTAAAATATCTCTTACTCTAAAAACAACTTCAAAAATGAATATTAAAGCAGCACATCATAATCGAAAAATTGAAAATTTGTTCATAAACTTTTTGTACATAAGGTTGTTATCGTGTGTTTCATTCTGACATACATACGAAAGACGAGAGACAGATGAACAGAAACATAAACTACAAACACAGAAGAATATAGACGTTTTTATTACAAACGATGATCCCAGCACAGAACAGGAGGGGTGCGCTGCTTTTCATTCGGGGCAGGAATCCATTTTAGGAGTAAGTCCAACTTCTTTTCCCGAAGATACATTCATACCTTATTCGGGATTCAAACCCGATCCCACTCAATTACAAGCTGAGTGTCATAACCAACATTCTAGGTGATGCGGCTTTTGTACATAATCCCGTTTATGTAATTTTTTGTAAATTTTGACCATTTTTTGCCATTTTAGTAATGATAATTTCTTTTTCTCTATTTAATTTTTGCATATTTTTCTTAAAACGTGCTAAATAAATCTAAGTTGTCTTAAGTAGTTGGATACCTTAATGTTTTCCAGTGAATCATTTTCATTTGTTGATGTTGGTTCAAGCAAATATGACGGGGAAAAAAGGAAATGGCAGTTAATGTAGAATAATTGCTTAGTGACGTCGCACTCTGAAGCGACAGGAGGGGTACTGGAAACGAACCATGGAATTTTAAGCCACGGTCAGGTGATGAGGATCCCACTAGAACTGGCCCTCCACACTCCAAAGTTCCACCGCGTGCTAACGCGAGCTTCGAGAAATTTAATATGTATCAACCTCGCTTCAAGGCGGGTCCTTGTAGCCTAGTGATTAAGGTAACGAACTTGTGGCCGGCGTGTCATGAGCTGGAGCCTAGTACCGATGAAGAATCGCCGTGTAGAGCGGCTGAATCACGTAAAATCTGACAAGACAGGTTCTTAGAAGCATTAAGATTTGAACTCATGGCTAGACGGAAACCACGCTACTCCAAACTGGCAAAAATGACCACTCAACCACCGGCATCAAAGAAAAAATCGACATACAACGTATTCTATGAAAGGAAGGAAAATTATCAATTTAAAAATATGAATAAAATAGAGAAAAAAATTTGTCCATTTTAGGAAACTGAGGGCAAGATAAAATATTAATCTTGTAATGCTTTCTATCAAACCATATCTAGAGTTCAGATTTTCTTTTCTTTAAGATTGGCAGAAGCAGGTCTTTCTCTCTCTCTCTGCTCTCCAAAACTTTGGTCTCCAACACACGGGCCACAGACTGGAACCGGTCTGTGGATCAAATGGTACGCCGGGGCGCCCAATGAACATTAACTTATTTCCACTGTGTATTTCTCTCTGATTTGTGTGACTTCCCATGGAATTAAATTTACATTCCATGTTAAATCTCTTTATAGTAATTTTTGGTGTAATTGTATTTTGTTCTGAAGATATATTTTAAAATACAATTAAAAATTTAAATCATAAAATCAAAACAATCTAAAATATAAACAATCAAAGCACACTCCCTCAGCGTGCCGTGGTAAAATTATCAACGTTGACCGGTCTACGGCGATAAAAAGGTAGGGAAGCACTGCTCTAAAAGATGGAAATATCTCATTTTCTGATGTTAAACGAAATTTTGTAAATAAAACAGAAATTGGGAAATGAATTAAAAAAATGGAAAAGTCAAACTTGTTTTTGTCCAAAAAATAAAGAAAAAAAAAAGGAATAATAAAACGTCTTGGGCTTAGGTCCTACTCACTACTAAAACTATTTGATAGCAAAAAAATTGTAGAGTTAAATGTAATTTAGAATATATATATATTAATTGTATTTGTGATTTGTTAGGCTATATTTTATAACAAAAAATAAGATACCTTAAATTAAATGTTTTTGCATTTTCTTAAATAGTTGGTAATCTAGAAAAAAGTGCTTATTCATTCCACAGAATAAACATGCGTCAAAGAAGATATTATCGTTGAGTTCAATTTACATATAAAATAAGATTATTTATTTTTAATTCTTCATTAATCTTAAGAGATAATAGTAAAGTTCCCCCCAAAAATTGTGTTTAAAAAATTTTTCAAAAGAATACGAAGCATTAGAAAACTTCAAAATTAAAAACTCCCAACACCAGTGAAATTGTTTAAATATATGCAAAAACTCGCATTAAATACATATTTAATAAAAGGTCACTAGTTAACATGTTAAATTACCTATTTAAAAAAAAGCAGACAAATAAAATCATTATAAACCAGCTTATTCAGTACCTAATGTGTTTACCTCAGGCAGCTATACAGGCCTCAATCTGTTGATGTATTTTATCAATTAGTCCATTGATGGTTGACAAGCCAGATCAACTGCTGTGAGCAGATCATTATCGGTTTGCGCTAGTGGTCTTCAGCTCATGTCACTTCCAATGAGATCCCACTGGTGTTCGATGGAATTCAGATCTGGAGAGTTTGCCGGCCTGGGAAGGATGTCAAATCAGTCAGGCTGTTAAGAGTTCACTATGAGACATGCAACCTGGCATTGTTTTGTTGGAATACCGTGTTGGATGCGTCCTGTAATACGAGCAAAACAACAGGCTCCACAGCTTATTTGAAGCAGCGGTCCACTGTCAAACGGCCATCAATATGTACCAGAGGCGTCTTGTAATCAAACATTATGCCACCCCAAACCATGATGCTCGTCGTAAGAATGGTTTGGCGCTCTGCGAAATTGGTTGGTTCGTTGTGTTCTCCGGGTCTCTACCACACCCGTCAACGACCGTCATTCCTCCTCAGACAGAAACGAGATTCATCCATAAACAATACCCGATGGCATTTGATGTTCCAGGTAAGATGACGATAAGACCACGCCAGGTGTTTTCTCTTGTGTTAGCCCCTGTTGCTGGTGCCCGTACACGTTACTGTACTTCATGCAATTTGTTACGTATGGTTTGGGTGGACACAGATCCATCTGCTCCTGGAGGTGACGGGTTTTGGATGTCACTTGCCGTTTAGATTGATTGATTGAATATTAACGTCGCACTGTTTAGCTACACGAGGGCTTTTGGCGGCGGACCACGTAATTTTGAACCATGGTCAAGTGACGTGGACGACAAAGAGCTGACACGCCCCTCTCCTAACTACCACACCACACCAATGGGAGGACGTTTCAGCTCTCGACAGATTTAACGTGCGTCGCTGCCCTACACGGCCGTGCCGTTTAGAAAGGGTATCGAAAAGTCCACTAGTGAATACGCCGGTCTGTGCGCACTACTTCCTCATAAGCGTTCCCGTTGAGGATGGTACTCACGTTTTGCCCAATGCGAGTTGTTATTGTGTTCAGCGACAAACCCAGTTCATGAAATTCGCTAATATGGTCAGGTTCCCTGGTCGTTAACTGATGTATTGAGCTCGCCGACATCTCTGAAGCATTTTCTACGCTTCTTAGAAAGTCGAAATTGGTACGCAAACAGCTGTAGTTTATGAGAAGAGAAAGTTGCTGCCCTTTATAGCACGAATATAAGTACCATTATATTATTTTTTTTTCAATTCCTACTATTAACTCACACTCTCTATATATTTATTTATTTCTCTTGGTGAAATTTTTAATCGTTAATAAAATACATTTTAAAGCTCTCTCAATAGAGATGAAATTTAATATACATGATTATTTAGGAAGACAATACAATAACTTAATTATAATTAATAGAATTAATTGATTAAAACTAATTATTTAAAGAATTACAAATACACAACCATGTTGGTGACTTAGCGACCATTTTGGTGACATAGTGACTATTTTGGCGACTTGTGTCAAAACTTGAAAAGGTTTTTTTTTCTCACGTTTTAAAGTATTCAGTTGAACTGAAATTTTATAGACACGATTGTTTTGGATGATAATATGATACTTTAATGATAATTAATAAAAATGAATTACAACTTAATGTTGTGATTCTGTCGTATGTATATACATATTTATATTAATTGTAACTATTTAATAAAAAGTAGCTAAAATAAAATTTTCTTTGTTGATTTAAGTGGGAATTGACTTAATTTTTTTTTATATTATTTGTTTAGTGTTGCAATTTCACTTTGGAGTTATTTTACTTATATGCATCTGTAAGTATTAAGATCAAATAAAAAGTCTAGCATTTGTCAAAAATGAGTTCTGCCGATAAATAGCTTTGGCTAATTTAAGAATTCGATTAGATTTTCTATTTATTTCACACACACGCACATGCAGAAAGTTACAGAAATATAAATTATTTTAACGCTTGAATGGTGTTTTTCGTTACTTGAATATTTTGAGGATTTAAATTGAGGAAAACACCCATGTTTTTTTTCAAATTTCACGATTGTTTTTTTCTTAATGAATCAATGTGTGGGTGGAGTTTTGTTTAAGTTTAAAGTACTTTTGAAAGATAAAGCAAATATTTATAGATGATTAGTTGCTATCAATTTTTGAATATTTTGTATCTAATTTAAAAAATAAATGGAAAAACATTAAATTATTTTTAAAATAAGGATAAAAAATGATAATCTAATGTTAGGACAGTAAACACCAAAGAAATTATTTAAAAAACTTCTCCATTTATATGATAAAATTTTTTTAATAAGTATGAAAAAAAAATTTTGCATTATATTTACACTTATAACTAATATTTCTGTCATAAAAATTGAGTAAGGTGATTTGAATTACATTGATTTTCTTTTTAGGTCATATGTACAGTGGCTTTAGTGATCAGCATCTCAGTAAATGTAGAATGTCAATCAGATAAGGTATGGTATTTTTTAAGTATGTCTTACAATAATTTTGTTTCATTAATATTTAAATGTTTATTTTAATATGTAATATAAAAAAAAACTTTCGTTAATACGCATTTTGACATCTCATTTTTAGTGGGAGTTATTTTAGGATTTTCTACAGTTTTGAGCACCATGTAAGCGATATCCCATTTTGTGGCTGTACTACCCCTCAATTTCGATAAAAAAAATTCCCTGGGGCTCACCCACCATCTTCTCGAGAGGACTTTCGACTCGTCGAATATTTTGAGTGAACCCATAACGCACAAGCATATTAAACACATTTCCAAAAGTCCTTAACATCTCCTGGAATTTGAACCTAGGCCAGTGCTTCTCAAACTTACAATGTTGGCGACCCAATATTCAATCAGAATTTTTATCGCGCCCCCCTTCAATACAATAACAATGTATTGAATTCAATAATACTATACTTCGACGCTGCAGCTACAATACAACTTAAACCTCTTAAGTACCACCAGCGTATATAAATGTCTCGCTCAGCTAAAGCGTTTAGTGCCCCGTACCTATATGTACGTCTTTCCGAAATACAATCCTTTCTGTACATTACTATTCATAAAATGATTCCGAAGGCTTTGGAATGCAATAAAAGAGGACCTTGAAAGTGTTTCTGAATGCTTTTGTTTATGTGTTCCTTTTCTCTCCCTCCCCCCTCCATACATCACATAAGCTCGCCTACGCGGAAAACGGTGGCATTGGGGAGCGACTAGCGTACATTTTAATCATCAAAGGATTAAATTATAAGCTGTACAAATTATCAACATAAATGTTAATTTTATATATGATAAGCCCATGGGGTCACTGGTAATTATTAAACTTGTTCTTAACTTAGTATTTTAAAAAGTTAATTATAAAATACATTTTGCAGTACTGATAATTTTATAAGTGTATGGAATCAGTGTAAATGTGCATTTTTTATTATGTCAGAATGTATTTGTTTGCTTAATGTTAGTAAATTAATAATTTTTTTAAATAATCATTTGTTTTCGATTTCTCAAAATGCTCGCGCCCCCTCGTAAAGTTATCACGCCCCTCTAGGGGGGCGCACCCCACAGTTTGAGAAACACTGACCTAGGCCCTCGGCGCAGCGGTCACCTTCGCTCTCGTCTGGGAGGCAATTATGTTGGATAATAAACTTATAAAGCAATATATGCATGGAAAAACTAAGCTCTTTTTCTGTTCAAAACAATAATTTAAATGTTAAGTACTAATAAATTTCTTTTTCTTCCTTTTTATTTGATTAAAAAAAATGAATCCTTTAACTTAAGGTATAAAATTTGGTATATTTTCTCAATTAAATTAATCAAATTGAGGAGGAACCTTTTCTAAATTTGTATTGAGAATGTAATATTGTGTAATCAAGAAGATATTGATAGCAGGAATATTTCGTAGGAGGACAAAAATCTTCCACTAGAGTTATTGTTCTTTCATTATTAAAACCCACCCATAGAAACTTTCACGAAGGCATCATTTAAATCTAAAAACTAATTGTATTTTCTTACATTCTTTTCCACCGTTTTTTCTCTAAAAAAGCACAGTTATATTTAATTAATCTTCCCAAACAATGTCACTTTATATATATATATATATATATATATAACATCTATATGTATATAAATGGATGTTTGTATATATGACCTCACTTCACTTTTCAACACCATTTAACCAATCACTATGAAAATTGGCTCATATATGTAGTTTTTGTGGAGAAGGCTTTTGTGCTACCCTCTTTGCAGCTCCCCACCAGGTGGCACTACAACATATAAACTTCTACACTGTTCAATCAATCGCCAAAAATGATGTCAACTAGGCTCCATCTAGGCCAACTAGGTGTGATCATCTAGGCCAACTAGGTGTGATCATCTAGGCCAACTAGGCCAACATTTCACTATGTTTCCATTGAATCGCAAATATAATGTAAGGAACGGCTTTGCTTGCGAATATTACAATTTGAACATTACATAAGTACAGCAGAATGTAATATTAAAGTATTACGCATTCAGACATAAATTATTTACACTATTTTAAGCATTCATTACACAAAATTTGTAACAATATGATACTTTTGCTGAACAGAGATCAGCTTAGGAAGGTGTTTTCAAAAATCGACCCTGAAGGGTGTTACGGGTGTGCGTGTGTGTGCGGGGGGTTATAAATAAAAAAAAATCCTTTCTATCAGCTATTAGACTTACAGTCTTAAAACTTAACAAATATGATTTTTTGTTCAGCTGAAATGCGTAAATAGCTTTTTTTTTGTTTTGTTAATTTGCAACTTACGTAAAATTTACTCATTAAAATTTCTTTATCCTTTAATCTGTATTGTTTAATTTTCCAATTCACCAGTGCGAAGAAGTGTTATTCCAGCTAGTACTACTATGTATTTCAATCAATTACTATTCAAGATTTTACCCTAGAATCTCTTATGCATGTTTTCTTATGCATTTCCATTTTCTTAAATTTTTCTATGAACATTAGTTTTATCTTTCAGAATGATAAAGGACATCTACCTGTTGAAGTATTTTTCAGCCCTAGAAAAGACCCATCAGAATCTGCTGGAAATCTCCTTCAGAGCGAAAACAAAGCTATTGAGTTAAAAATCCAATCCGATGCAAATAATAAAGGAAAAATTGATCTTACCATAGCTTCTACGAAAGAAGTTCAAGAAAAGGGGGAAGAATCCGTAAACAGATATTCACCTCAATACAATGCCGAAAGTGATCGTGTGAGTGATGATTCAGCAGAAACATCGAAAGATGATATTTCACCTGATAAAAATTTTGAAACCGCCCGACAAGACCCAGGTGCTTTGTACAATCCTTCAGAGTTTGCTGATATTATTCCTTTTGATGCCATGCGACAGTTCTATGAACACCCTCAACCTTTTATAATAGGTAGAAATCAGTTTTCGCCTTTGCAGAATCTCAGGCATTTGGAAGAGAATTTAGCTAAAGAAGTAATTCCCAGGGCCCTTGGACAAGGATTGATCGCTGCCAGAAATGTCAACAACGAAGCACCTTTTGGAATGGTAATGACACATCCCTTATATTCCTCGGGACTCGATGCTGGTCCACAATATCATGCAGATCCTCAGTCTGTTAGGGGAGTTCCATACGCTCCTCAACCTTATTATAATACCGTTCCGGTGGCTGATGCACCACAACAAATACAAATTGTTCAAAACGTTCCAGTGCAACAATATGCTCAAAGGAGTCCAGAAATAAGTCAACAACATCTTCCTTACGGTAGTTCATCTCCAGAATACAACCCTTCGGCTTATCAAGTCCCACATCCTCCCCAAACTGTTCGAACACAAGTAGGAATCATGGTTAGAGATCCTGGTTATAATTCCCAACTAAATTTACAAAATCCTTTACCAGAGAAATCTGCCATTAACCATGCTGAAGGCAGACCAGTATATAACCACCACCACCACCCCAGATTACAGAATCATCCAGAAGCAAATATCCGATCCCATTATTCACCACTGAGGAGCAATCAGGAAGGTGCTGATCAAAGTCATCAGAAATTGCACGACAACAGAGAAGTAAGTCACCTTTATGCTAGACCTCTTCAAAATAGACCTCAACAACTTAGAAATGAAGAGCTTGACCGCCATTTGTACTACACTCCTGTCAGAGGACGAGATCAACTTCAATCCAATCACCCAGCATATGCATCAAGTGAAATTCGAAGACCTGTCGATGACAGCCATTTGCACAGAGCCAGAATAATTCCCCAGAGGGAATACAGAGAAGCAAATCCAATCTATTCTGGAAGAGGGTTACAGATGCATGATGCACTACAATCTAGAATTCCAACAAGTCGCCCCGAAGTAAAGCAAGTCCCACATTATGCATTGGTGCCCCAACATGCCTTACCAAAATATCTACAAAATCCGGTTTATCGTGAAAGCCAACAATCATCTGAAAGAAATGTGCCACAGTATACAGCACCAAAATACCAACAGACCCCAGTTTATCATGAAAGGCAACAATCTTCAGAAAGAAATTTGCCCCAAGACTATAGACCCTTAGTACGGGACATAGGGGACCATCAAGTACATCATTCTTCTTCTGGAAGTCATGAAATTCCCCGCCCGAATAACCATCAATATCATTCTGCAGCAAGAGATGAACATATTCCACGCACTTACCAATCCCTGCCTATCGGAGCAGGGGCTCGAGAAGCTCCAGATTCCCAACCGAACAGCAGGCACCGTCTATCTCATGCTTCACAGACATCGTACCACCCCGAAGCCGATAGTTCAAGAGATTTAAAGGAAAATGATTTGTCTCCAGTGGAGAGGCACAAACCTCTTGGCAAAGTATATTCTGTCCCTCAATACTCAATTCATTCTCGAGAATCGCAGCAACAAGCAGAGATTGCAGTGCCCAAAGAAGAGGACAGTCAACCAGCAATGCCCAAAAGGAAACGAAAGTACAAACTTAGCGAAGTAGATCCACATAAAAAGGAATATAAGAAGAGGAAAAGCCTGAAAGTGGACAATGAAGAAATGGAAGCTCATTCTTCTCATCAATATATTATAAAAATTGGGTAAATTAATATTGTGTCACTTATAAGAATAACCCGAATCACATTCCGTATGACGTTATTTATTAATTCATACAAGCCCAACCATTGGATAGCTGGGAAATAAATAGTTACTCTGATCATCTAATTAACTCCAATTACGTAACGAAGTGAAGTCATTCTCTACTATTTATTCTTCCTAAAATGCACGAAAATTTTATGGTTTTGGTCATTTAGAAATAATGATAAAAAGTATGATATAAAATAATAATTACTTTCTATTTTAAAATATTGTAATATTTGGTGCTCTAGGAACAAAAATTATATAATTCTTATGTAGAATGGTGAATGAGGCAGGTTTTTTGATGCAGTACAAACTATAAGAATAAAAAAATTGATATTTTAATGAGTTATGTGTTGATTTGCTTGCTCTATGTTTCACTCCATTTTTTCATTACATTTCTCTGATTGCAGATGGCATTACAACAACTCAGAAATATCAGCCTTTTTACAAAAAACAGCAAAAATGAACTTCAACTAAGCATTTTCTACACAGTTCAATCTCTAATTAAAAATTTTCTAATTAAAAAATTTTCTTTCATAACGGTGAGACGATTAAATAAAACTAGATGCCTCTTTGAAATGGCGTCAAAACAAGTCACTATAAATAACTGTATTATTATTTTAATACCTTGTTTATGCCGTGAAAGTTGAATAAAACTAAAGTTTGGTTCTCTTATATATAATTAAGCTGACCTATATGAACACGCAAAAATAGGTTCAACAAACTCACAACTAACCTAAGTTAAGAACTTTCGAATACAATCCCTAATAGCTCTCTCAGAGTGCTTTTTAAATAAGTTATTATTTATTACGTCAATATAAGAATTGTAAAAATTTGCAACCGTTCACAAATGTATGCAGTTCTTTTGTTTTCTGGGAATAAACATAACTTATACTGATAACTTACCCTATCGTAGAAAAGTTTCTGTATGCATTTTTACGTATTCATTTCATTGACTAGTTTTTTTCTTCTGATAAATCACTAAAAGTTTCTACAGAAGCTTAACATGTACAAGTAGTCTTGAATTCTTCAAGTAAATATAGAAATTTTTTTTTTTAAAAAAAAAAAAAAAAAAAAAAAAATGAAAATGAAAATGTACCAGTTTTATAATTTAAAAATATATATATAACTCATTTAATATTTAAATACTACATACCGTAAAATACGATGTATATAACCCGCACTTTTAACACAAAAAGTAAGATCAAAATTTAAGGTTGCGCGATATAAGACGAGTATAAAAATAAAAGCTTTAAAAATAACAAAAAAGATGAGCATAAGAAAAGTTTTTTACTTCTACACACATCGCGAAATACCGTTTATTGAAAAGAAACGACATGCTTTATGAACTAAAACCGTTGTAGTTCAAGAAGTATACTATTTTGTCAAAAGTCTAGGATAATACCTCGAATAAATAACATCAAACCAT
>BMAV01010103.1:0-48037 GCA_019973955.1 Trichonephila inaurata madagascariensis | reverse complement strand
CTCCTTTAGAAATTTTTTTTAGTTACCTATTTCTTACAAATTTTCAATCGTTAATAAAATAATTTATATTCGTCCATTCAAGTTCAAATACATTTTTTAAGCTTTTAGAATAAGAAACTTGATGTTAATACAGTTTTTTCAAATATTTTTTTTAATTCATTAATTAAATTAAAAAATGAATTAATAGTAACAAACAAAAATAATAGTCCAACAGCATATATAGAAAGGATAATCGTTCGGTGCGTCCCTGTAGCGTAAGGATGCGCTTTGGGATTTTAACCCAAAGGTCGTGGGTTCAAATCCTACCTGGGATGGCCTAATTTCTGAGAATATGATTTATTCTTAATATACTTTTTTAATAGAATAATTAAATTGAATGATGATGATGATGTTGTATCCATGACGGGACCAAATAAAGCAGTACTATGGGCCCAGATGACTGTTCTGGCAATCGCTTCAATATTATCCACATAAATTTAATGAATGAATAAATAGTGGCAAGCAAAAGAGAGAGAAATAGTCAACCCCTATAAAAAGAAAAGGGGGAAATCGCTTTCTTTTGCCAATAGTGTGATTCTGTCATTTTACACAATATATATATTTATTTATATTAACTGTAATTATTTAATAAAAAAGCAACTAAAATAAAAATTTTTTGTTGATCTAAGTAGGTTGGATTTTTTTTTTTTGTTTTTTTTTATTTGTTACATATTTTTTTTTTAAGTTAGAAATATCAGATTTCTATATTCCAATGTAAGGGGACATTCCAAAAAGGGTGTCTGCTGTGCTTGAAAGAACAGTTTTATACCGGAAAATTTCCCTTACAGCATTTCTATCTTTTTTTTTTTTCACACAACATGGTGAAAGAGTTTTGTGAAAAGAGAAACCTGAAACAAACCTATTCTACCTATAATTAATGATTTTAAACCCATAAAATATACATTCGAGTTAAGTGAGCTTATTTATAAGGAGATCCTCAAATAATAACTAGTTACATTAAAATATTAAATGAAATTATTTAAAGTTACTGTTAATTGCAATAATACTCGAAACGACATAATAGGCGGGATTAAGAAACATAATGCAAATCTCCAATATTTATAGTTTTTTAGAAAAAGCTTAAGATTTACAGATTTATACACCAGATTGAAAATTTTATATATAATTGCCCTGAAACCCCTTGTGGAAAAAAATTTCTCCCCCCTTTATGGCAAAAAATTTGTTTTTCACCAAAACCTAAAAAAAGAATATTTTCGTAACGCTATGAAAAATATCACTGTGTGTGTGGGAGAGAGAGAGAGAGGGAGAGAAAAAAATTCACTACCTCTCACTTATCACGATATTTTCAACACTATCAGGCCTGCAAACTATAATTCTGCCAGGCTTTATTGTTTTGTTGAGTAGAGATCCACTACGAATGGGTTTTGCAAAAATCAATTCCCAAGAAAGCAAAAGCAGTGCTTCTCAAAGCTTCAATATTTGTAACTTCAATCATAATTTTCATCCCCACAAACAATGACAATGTATTTAATTCAATAATACACTTTGACACTAAAGCTGTAATACGACTTTAATCTCTTAAGAGCCCTCGGCGTATATAAACGTCTCTCTCAGTCAAAGCGTTGTTTTCCCCGGACGTAAATATCGTTTTTTCTAAAGAATTTGATTTTTTTCTGTGCCCCGGATATCCATAAAATTATTTCGAAGATTTTTGGAATACAAAAAAAGGCCCTTTTTACAGTGTTTACGAAGGTTTATTTAAACTTCTGAGGATTTGTTTTTTTTTTATCCCTTTTTTTTCCCCCCCCCACTCAATAAAATCACATACGCGTGCCTACGGGGAAAAGGGGGGATTTGGGGGAAAAAACCCGGTAACCTTTAATTAAGTAGTTAAGAGTATAATTATAAACCGTACAAATTAACAAGGTAAGTGTTAATTTTTGTATATAATTTTATATATAACCAGCACACATGGGGTCAATGGTAATTATTAATGGCAGGGCCGGCTCTAGCAGTTCTGCCACCCTGATCAAAAAAAGGAAAAGCCCCCCCCCCTTCTCTCTCTCTCTCTTCTCTATATATATATATATATATATATATATATATATATATAATTTTAAGTCCTAAAAATTCAAAATAATTCGAAATTAAGGGCATAATTACTTGTTATTATTTCGAACGAATGAAATGAAAGAAACGGAAATAATCTATTTAAGCAGTCCAACTTCTTCGAAAAAAAATCTTCAAATGGTGGGGATCACAAGCGTTTGTTTTAGTTTATAATAACTACACTCAAGACTAAAATAAAGCATCTCCTGAGGCTCTATCTACCCAAATCTCTTTTTTTTGCTCTAGTCCTCTTTTAAACTGAAAACCCGGGGATCGTAAGGATGATAGGGAATTAATTTGACCCCCACGCCAGATGGGGAGAAAATTTCTAATTAAAGATGGAAAAAAATAAAATGCTTTAACATTCCTCAAACCCTTCAAGTTTGAACATAAAAGAAAAATGTCATTAAAAAACAGAACAAAAAAAAAATAAAATGTTAAAAGTGTAAAAACCAAAATTTCCACCCAATAAGATTTCAGAAAATATATCAAATTTTTTGTAACAAAAAAAATATTTTTTTTAAAATTTGATCCAAATGCCGTACTTAAAATTTGTCACCCCGGACAGGTATCCGGTTTGTCCGGCCTTAGAGCCTCCCCTGTTAATGGTGTTCTTTATTTGATACTGTTGAATTAACTAAAAACACTTTGTGAAGTATCGATACATTTATAAAGGTATTAAATCAGTGCAAATGTGTATTTTAATTTTTACTACCCCAAAATGTTGTTTTTTTTTACTGTTAGAAAATTAATAATTTTTTTAAAATAATCTTTTGTTTTCGACTTTTGAATATGCTCGCACCCCCGTGTGGGGGTTCCCCCCCCCCTGGGGGGCGCGTCCTGTTTGAGAAACCCTGAATTAAAGGATAGTAGAAGAAAAAAAATATTTCCCTTTGGGTTTTTCAGCCCTTTTTTAAACCAGGGTGAGGTCTATAAGAATATTTTTGAATACAAACGAAAGCTTAAAATGTCGGAATTCAGCAATCAATGACTTAAAAAGAATATGTTTCACACAACATCAAAAAATTTCCCTAACTAAGTGGGGGGGAATGGTTAAAATAATAAAATAATATATTTTTCTGTGTGCCGTATTAATACGGAAAATTTTCCAAAAAATATAGCTTTCTGTCCTCTATTTTCATAACATAGTTTAAAAATTAACTCTCGTTCTTGTCCAAATACGAAAAGTCGTTCATCCGAACGTTCATTATCCCAAAACCAAAATCCGGGAAATTTTTTTTTTTTTTTTGTTTGTTTGTTTGTTTTGTTTTTTTCAACTACATTCATGTACTCTATTGAATATTTTTAACAGTGCAAGCTCAACGTTGTTTCGCGTGAGGCCAAAAAATGACGTCAAAACCCCAAAACCAGGATATTTGGGAATTTCAATTATGTGATTTGGTAAAAATCTGCGTGGAATATTTAAATCAGTTTGTTTCAAGTAAATACACGTTTTTGTTGAGTTGTGAACGCTATGACTTCGTGTTCAAAACGGAAGGAAAGTCTTCCCAAAAGACAAAACTTTAAATTTTGAATCTCGGAAGGGGAAAGGGAGGCCGAGCACAGTTTTATAATGTTGGAAAGTCAACAATTTCTACATGAGAAACCTTTTTTTAAAATTTAAAGGGTTTCAAGAATGCGAGGAAAAAGATGTAGAAACCTGGGTGGCATGCGATTGAAGACGTGGGTTTCAAATGCTAAATGATAACAAGATTGTGACATCCGTGCAAGAAGAATCCGACCCTGTCGACGATAAAAAGGAATGAAGACGAGGCCAACAAAAACAATGAAAGTAACAAGGGGCTTCACCAAATACTGGGCTTTTTTCTGGTTGGAGAAGTTATGAAGGGGTACGGACAAAATCAGAGTGTGTCTCAACTACTGCTGCTTAAGAGAATCGAGAACTTGCGGCGAAAGAAACGAAGGTTTTTAATGGTACAGCGAAAAAAAGTGATATTTTCCACAAAAAAGGTAAAATTGCACATTTTGCACCTATTTTGCTTTTTCTTCAAGCACGTTTCCCGCATGTGATGATTTTCAATATTCGTATAGTGTTCAGTTTCATATACTGCATGGATTGTGCATTCAGTTTTCGGTTAACCGAATAATCACGTACCCGAACGATGCCCGGTCCCAATTAATTCGGATAAGCAACGCTCTACTGTAATAGAAGTAACTCACTATTTAAAACCCTGTCTTCTTCCTGTTATCAACACACTGATGAAATGTAAATATATCTCAATAAGAAATAAACTTCAACAGAGGATTTTTCATTGGAACAGGTCATAACATGAAGTTACTAAAAAAATTGCTTAAACCTACTCACTTCGAAAATTTTTTATGGGGGTTCACCCATGAAAAGGGCCTTTTTTTTAATTTTCCCGGGAAATTTTTTTTTTTTTGACAACCAGTAAAAAAAAAATTTTTTTTTTACATTTTAGGGGTTTTTAAGTTTATTAAAATGTTTACCAAAAAACCCCAATAAAAAGTAAAAAGGCCAAACACCCCCCATCGAAAAGGGAAGCTCATTTCCCTTACGATTCCGGCTGGTTGGTTATATAAAAAAAAAAAATTTTAACGGCGTTTTAATGTAAAAGCTTAAATGCAAAATGACATACTGAAATGAAAATATCAAACTTTGGGATTTTGGTATACCCATGAAAGAGAGAGAGAGAAAAAGTTTAAAATTTAAGGGTGTTTTGTTATTTTTTTGTTATAAAAAATAGAAATATTTTAAATTTTTGGAGTGATCGTTGTTCATTTGGTGGTATATTTATGCTGAGTCTCCCCCAAAAATTTGCCTTGGCCGAACTGTTCGAATATAATAAAGGAAAGTTTAAAAAGCACAGTTTTAGAAAACGTGTTTTAAGTTTCAAGTCCGTTTAAAAACAACAAAAATCTAACTTACCCACGAACAGCTGCTCTTCTAACACCTGCTTCTTTATAACGACTTCGAACTTTAAAAAATCACTTTATCACCGTATTCTAGACATGTTAAGGAAGGAATTTATGGAAAAAATTTTTTGATTTTTTGAACCCATCACATCACTCACTCAGTCATCACGATATCTCCGTAACTATTAGACCTAAATACCTGCAATTTGATAGGGATGTTCCTTTGATGTAGTAGAAGTAAGTTAAGAACGGATTTTGCGAAAATTGAAATCCAAGAATTGTTGCGAGGGCTTAAGGGGTGTTATAGATAAATATTCCCGTTTTTGGATAATTAGCCCTACAGATTTGAAAAATAGTAGACTTCCTTTCAGAAATTAGAGCTTCTCTAAGAACGGGTTTTGCAAAAATTGTCCTCCAAGGAGGATTCCGATTTGTTAAGGAGTGTTATAGATAAAAATTCCTGTTTTTTTAAAATTGTTAGACCTACATACTTGAAATTTTATAAGCATGTTTCTTTTGTTGGATATAGATCCGTTTGGATTAGATTCCTTTCGGACGGAAATTGACCCCTATGGGTTATCGGGATGTATTCATTCAAAACTTTCCCACTTTCAAACTACTTGACCAATCGTAATGAAATTAAGTACGCATGTTTCTTTTGTTGAATTGAAATTCTCTAAGAATGGATTTTACGGAAATCAACTCTCAAAAGTCATTCCGGGGGTATTTAAAAACCGTTTTAAACTATTAGATTTGTTTTTGTCAAGAATGTTTATTTCTGAGTAGAGATTGACTAAAAACAGTATATTTTTGTACAAAATCGTGAAATACCCAGCGAAGTGGGAGGGTAACGGCTAGTTGTACATAAAGTAAAACTAAATATAACTATTATTTGCCATAATTATTAAATGGAATATCTTGCAGTTATCAATAGTAACGATTAACAAATAAAACATGAATTCATAGAGATATATCATTGGTTTTTTTTATTTCTAATGAGCTGCGGATTGGTGTTTTACCATCGCAGACAGTACATTCCCGAAAGCTGGTATCTCTTTTTTAGTGCGGCACCATATAGGTGGATATCAATCGCTGCAGGTAATTGGGACGCCCAATTTCCTCACAAGACGGAGACACCTGAGCTCTGACGATGCAAACCTGTACTAGGATTTTAATTTTGCTGAGAGCACCCAAGCCAAACAGACACTCCAGGGATCTTTTACATACCGTGTAATCATACGACCTAGTAGCTGTCTATTTTCTGCATCATGAAAAACCACTAACGTGGGCTGGGGTCGAACCCGCAACCTTGGGTGCAGAAGGTCAGCGACAAACCAACCACGCCACCCAGCTGGCGAGAGATATTCACTACTATGATCATTAAATTTAATCATGATTTTCATTAATTATCATTGTTTTAATGGAATTTATTGTTATAGCAATTTATACTTTTAATAAGAATTGTGAAGTATTACTTAAAAATAATTATTCTTTAAAAATAAAGAGTTTCCATCTTCGATTTTTAGCAATGAATATATTAAATTTAACAAATCGTAATTACTTATGAAAATCTTAGCCTTGTGTGAATATTTCGCAAGTAAATCTCCCAAAATTACCATATTTCATGAAAATTTATGCACTGTTAACTGCTAAGCCTGTTCGATTCCTGGCCAGATAAGAAGAAAATGATGATGACTACATAACGGATGATTTCAGCCCATGAATCTGGATTATCTCGAAAGATCTCTTTTCCGATGGTTATCTAAGCCCGGGGATCTTTGTTTCATTAGATTTCCTTCGTTAAATCTTAATCAACAGGGGACTGAATGCTTAGGAGGTAATAAGTATTAAACGAGAATTTGGCGTAAATATGTTGAAATGCTGCCATTAATATTCGCCCTGCTTCGTCTTGTAATTCATGTTTAACATATTTGTTATAAAAATTCCTTTACTGTATTTCACCCTCATATAACGTGACATAACATGTGAAGGATTTCATAAAATATATTTATGGTAGATAATCCATTTTAACAAGTAATATAACAAAAATTAAGTCAATTACTTCTTTGAATGGATGAATAGAAAGTATCTTACTAACGATTGAAAATTGGAACAAGATATACAAATATATAACACTCTAAAACCCAAAAAAAAAAACCACCTAGGGTTGGAATTGTAATGAAATTTCTTTGAAGACATTTGTACCGAAAATGCAAAAAATTTAAAAATTTGGGTGTCCAATAAGAATAGCGGGTACAGCGCATCGAATGGGACCGCATGTAAAGAAGCGATTCTCGATTGATGGTCAAAATTTCGGCATTGCGATTTAGGGTACCTTTCAACGACTGAAAAAAATTTCCCACCACAGGGTTCGAGCGATTTCGAGCAACGTCAGGTTTGAAAAGGGGCATCATTGGGTTGAAGGGGGGGATCGCTCGTCATATGGCTCAAACGATGGGGGAAAAGATACTGGCATGAATGGGTGGACGTAGCGATTTCCCGTGTCTATGGGCGTTTATGGGCCCGGAAAGGGGGGGGACAGAAACTATTTTCGGCAACTGTTTTTGGCCCGTTTTTTAGAGCGGGTGGGGATTAAATTGATCGCGGTTGACCGGTGGACCACCAAGACATGGGGACCGCGGGTTAATTATTGAAAATTTTTACAAACATTTAAGTTTAAGATCAAATATTCTACTGATTATAACTGGGAAAAATGGCGTAACGTACACCCCCCTAATAACGCGTTTTGGGGGCCAAAACCATTTCAGTTATGGTTTTGCAACTTTTTGATCCCGTGGGGCCCCGAAACCCAACTTTTCAGATGGCCCTTAAATTTTTGTTAACCACGACTAGGGGCACCTTTTTATGAAATGTTTTTTTTTTAATGTATTTTGTATTGTTTCGGAACAAATGCATCATTTAATATTACTATATTTGTGGCTATTATTATTATGTTTGTATCTTGCATTTGCAAGAATTCCTTTCAGACGAGGCTACAAAATTGACTGACAAAAGGAGTGACACCAGTGCAATAAAGAAGCAATAAAAAGCTTTCGCTTTTTTTCAATGAAAAATATCCACGTGAGAAGAGAGTGTAGCTTCCACAATATCCTTCTAGTTGAGTCGGTCAGTGAGAAGGAAAACGAGACTTTCGAGAGAGTCTGTACAGAGAGGGAGTAGCACAGCAGGGAGTGTCATTGGACCAAGGGTAAAGGGTCCCAGGCGATTTCTATTCAAATTATCTCCCTACTGTCTGCTTCTTCTGTTAGGTGGGGCAAGAATTGACTCGTATAAAAAGGGTACTAAATCTGTTGAGGCTGCGTGAGTGAGTATTAACGTCGCACTGTTCAGCTACACGAGGGCTTTTGGAGACGGACCACGTAATTTTGAACCATGGTCAAGTGACGTCTATTGAGGCTGCAACTTCTTTCGTTGGAAGCAGTGCCGATTTAAGCTTATTTCGGGCACTAGGCGCAGAAGATCTACAGGGCACTGGTGAACCCAAATTTATAACCAGAAAATCTGGTTAAGTCCAGTTTATCCGGGGCCCTGGATGCCCACCTCAAGCACCCGATGGATCAACCGGCACTAGTTGGAGTAGTGTGGAAGATTGGTATTCGCTCAAAACCCTCTTCGCCACTCCACCAAGATTCAAAAATATTATCCTAGCTACATATAGTATACAAGCATAGCCCTTATGTTGCTTTGAAACTACATGAAGGCTAATAGTCCTCATGTAGCTTCAAAGCATGTCTTTAGAAAGCACTCACTCCCTCGTTCATTTTGTCTCTACCACTACTGAAAAACATCATTAATGTGTGTTGAAAAGGAGAAAGGAACAATATTTTGCACTGGTGTAATTGCGTCTTAGCACATACTTCTACACAGAATCATTAACCTTTTCGCTACGACGAACTGATCAATGGAAAACATTGTAGAGACGGGTGTGTCCCATATGCATCCTCCTCAAATGTCACCGTCAGCTGGGTGATGCACTGGTGAATAGAGTTTCGTACTGGTTTTGTAGGATTGGCCGTCCCCTCAGAAAAGTGCTTTGAACAGCCTGCCGTCCGATAAAGGTTTGAGACCAATGCATATATGACACACTCGTCACAAAAGGGTTAAAGAAAAACAAAGAAAAGCCTGGGGTCCTTCTCTAATCCCATTCCCTAAACACACTATTGAATTCCAAAGTCCCTAGAAGCGATAGTGTTGTGGTATAATTTCTTACAATGTATTAAATCACAGTTCTTCTAATTGATCATTGGAATAATGAGAAAATGATGCCCTCCGTCACAGTTCAAAATTACAAAGTCTGTCTAAATTAGCAGTTGTGTTATTCCTAAATGCGATTCACGTTTAAGGTATCTGACTGCGTTCGGAGCTGTGATTTTAAAAAAGCGCATAAATGGATAATTTTCATGATATATAGTGTCACTGAGATTAGAATACATGTATAAAATTGTTTTAAGAACATTCTGACCCCCCCCCCCAAAAAAAAAATTATTTAAATAAAGTATTTTGGCAAAAAATGAACTTAGACTAACCTTTTTTCAAAACGTTCTCCTTTTATAAGAAATGATTCTATAATAATGTGTGTGTGTGTGTGTGTGTGTGTGTGTGTGTGTGTGTGTGTGTGTGTGTGTGTGTGTGTGTGTGTGTGTGTGTGTGTGTGTGTGTGTGTGTGTGTGTGTGTGTGTGTGTGTGTGTGTGTGTGTGTGTGTGTGTGTGTGTGTGTGTGTGTGTGTGTGTGTGTGTGTGTGTGTGTGTGTGTGTGTGTGTGTGTGTGTGTGTGTGTGTGTGTGTGTGCTTAGCTAAAGTAAAAACTTCTCCAGAGAGTCTGAACTAGGATTTTAGTAACATTCACATTATTTTCAGAGTTACCACCAATTGAAATAATTATTGGCGTTTTTTTTTTCTTAAAACTTCTTCCTCCTGTTGTAGTAAAATATGGATAAATCCACTTCTAAGTTATATGTTTCGAAAACTCTAGTTCAGCCTCTGTACAGATGACTGAGCGATATACAGCAAAATATTATTTTAATAGAAGCATTTTTCATAAAAGGAGAATATTTCGAGAAATGGGTTATTTTATGTTCATTTTTTCTCAAAATATTGTACTTAAATAATTTTTTATTATAATAATATTCTTAAAACAATTTTATATACGTTTTCTAATTTAATTGACACTAAATATCATAAATATTATCCATTTAAACGCTTTTGCAAAATCACGGTTCCGAACGTAGTTGGATACCTTAAGACAGAATGCTTCTTTTCTATGTTCATTTTTTCTCAAAATATTGTACTTAAATAATTTTTTATTGTAATAGTATTCTTAAAATAATTTTAAATACGTTTTCTAATTTATAAGTGACACAAAATATATATATTTTGCAAAATCACGGTTCCGAAAGTAGTCGGATACCTTAAGACATAATGCTTTTTAAAGTTACAAAGAATTTTTTTTGAAAGAAATTTCTCATATATAGTAGAATGAATGCTAAATATTAAAAATATAATATGATAAGGCAGTGGTAATTAAACTGTGGTCCATGGACCCTAGAGGGTCCTCTTACAGACTGTGAAAGATCTCTCAGAAAAATTTGAAAGATGTGTCAACTTAGACTAGATAACTCAATCCTTCCCAATAGAAATATTTACTAGAACATATATTTTGATCACGAATATTAATTCAGTTTTTTATATTTGGTAACTACATAACCATTAACAAAACGTGATATTTTCAAACAATATGTAGTAGAAACACATGTACAAATTTTAAGAACTGAATACACGTAACACACCAATATGATAACGATTGCATCCATCTCAATTTTCTAATCGAATGGCTCCTGTATTCTTTTTTTATTTGTGTCCACATCGGTGCTTCCAAAAGTTTCAGTATACCCAATAGTCAATCTTAATTTTCATCGCCCTCCTCTCTTCCATAGCTATAACCGTGTATAGAATTCAATAATGCTATTCTTTGAGGCTTAAGCTATAGTACGACTTTAACCTCTTAAGGTATCCGACTACGTTCGGAACCGTGATTTTGCAAAAGCGTATAAATGGATAATAATTATGATATTTAGTGTCACTTAGATTAGAAAATGTCTATGAAACTGTTTTAAGAATAGTATTTCAATAAAAAAATATTTAAGTGCAATATTTCGGCTAAAAATTAACTTAGAATAACCTTTTTTCAAAATGTTCTCCTTTTGTGAAAAATGCTTTTATTATAATAATATTTTGCCTGTATATAGCTCAGACCTCTATACAGAGGCTCAACTAGAATTTTTGAAATATATAATTTAGAAGTGGGTTTATCCATGTTTTACGACAACAGAGGGGAGAAATTTTAAGAAAACAACGCCGATAATTATTTCAATGGGTTGTAACTCTGAAAACAATCTGAATTTTTCAAAAATTCTAGTTGAGCTTCTGTACAGAGTTCTGAGCTATATATACAGGCAAAATATTATTATATAATAGAAGCATTTTTCACAAAAGGAGAACATTTTGAAAAAACATAATTCTAAGTTAATTTTTAGCCGAAATATAATGTATTTAAATAACTGTTTTTGTCACAATGTCCTTAAGACAATTATATACATGCATTCTAATCTAAGTGACACTAAATATCATGAAAATTATCCATTTATGCGCTTTTTTAAAATCACGGTTCCGAACGTAGTCGGATACCTTAAGGGCTACCGGCATATATAAACGTCTCGCTCAGCCTAAGTCTTAATTGCTACGGACATATATATACGTCTTTCCGAAGTACGATCTTTTATGTACACTGCAAACCATAAAATTATTCAGAAGTCTAGGGAATGCAATAAAAGACCCTCGGCAGTGTTTACGAAGGATTTACCTATTTCAGAGAATTTGCTTATTTATTCCTTTTCTCCCCTCCCCCTCCAATACATCACATACGCGAGCCTAGGTGGAAAAAGGATGGCATTGGGGAGCGAATCACGTTAAATTTAATCAGCAGTTAAGGGATTAATTATAAACCGTACAAAATATAATGAAGAAAAGTGTGTGATAAGTGTTAATTTTTATATATAATTCTATATATGACGATCCCATGGGGTCACTAGTAATTATTAACGTTGCTCTTAACTTAGTAATGTTAAATTAAATATAAAATGCATTGTGCATTGTGATACATTTATAAGTGTATTATATCAGTGTAAATGCGTAATTTTTTTTATTAAGTCAGAATGTATTTTGTTTGTTTACTTTCAATAAATTAATAATTTTTTTTAAAAAATAATTTTTTGTTTTCAGTTTTTCAATATGTTCGCGCCGCCTCGTAGAGTTATGACTCCCCCTAGGGGGTAGGCCCCCAGTTTTAGAAACGCTGGTCTACATTATTTATTTATTTAAAACTAGTATTTTATAACATTTTTAATTTTTTAAAACATTTATAATCAGTGGCTTACAATTTTCTTGAAAGAAAAAAAAAATGAAGTGTTGAAAAGTTTGTATAAATAACAGAAGCAATCTTAGGACTGACTATATTGAGCCAAAACAGGGAGAGGGGTTTAAAAAAATGCGACGATCGAAAGTTTAAGATTTGCTGTTCTAAGGCATATAGTAAACGAACTATTCTAAAACCGGCATGAATTTAGAATGTCTTTTGATAATCAAACCATCGAATAACAGGGGAATCGAATTAAACTTAATCTCACATAATCGAATCTTGAACAAAGTGCAAAGTGAGATAATCAAATGAAACAGGGTTCTTAATCTCGATGTAATCGAAAGACCGGATAAAATATGACTTCGGATAATCGAAAACAAGTTAAAAATAGGGATTCTGAGGCCTCAAGCTAACGAGGGGAAGACTTTTAATTAACACCGTCGTTTCCCGAATCCCGGAAAAGTTCTCTTCTTTCTACGACGACGTCGAAAGGCATTTAAAGATAACTTATGTAACCATCCAACGAGCGAAGAATGAAAATAAAAATGAAAAAAAAGCAAGATAATAGAGGAAGATTTGGCGACGAGAACTTACGCCATGGAATAAGCATGTCACGTAAAATCCGTTTAAAAAGAAATGGCTATTTGCGCTGCATCGATCGTGGTGCGGGCTGCTTGCTAAACTATTAATTCCAGGCCTGCTTGCGAGAAAATGGCGGGAAAAAAAAGAATTTTTTCGTCTGAATTTCGAATAAATTATGTTATTATTTGAGAAGAAACTTCCATCGGAATTTGTTTAAGCCATTTCGTTGCTAATTTTTTTCTGAAAAAATCAAACGACGGAATGTTAATGACGTGTTTTTTTATTAAAATTGTTCTTGTATTTCGGGCAAATGTTTTGAAATTAGCATGTAATAACATACTTATTTTAGCTATAACCATAACGTTCCAAAAATGAAATAGAGTAGAATCGTAAACATCTTTTTCTGCAGCAAAATAAAACGAAGCATTTGTTGTAAGAATAATTCGATCATAAACGAGTCGATAGCATAACGAGAGTTTTCCTTTGGAACAATAACTTGTTATTTCATTGTTTACACAAGTGTTGTGTGTGTGTGTGAATGATTGTTCATTAAATTGCCACTACACAAGTACACGCTAATATTAGCGAATTTACTGGCGTAATTTTGAACCTCGATCACACAGGTGGCGACACCTGAGCTGCATCCCACTCTCTAAACTTCCACACAACAGCAACTAGAGAACTTAGACTTTGTGAAATTTAACGAAAATCAGCCCATTTGCCCGGTGGGTTTTTAGTGACATAAGAGCTCGAACATATAACAGGAACAACGTTGGCCACGAGTTCATGACCATGATCATCTGCTTCCGTTAACACTACGCAATTTGGGGAATTTTAATATTAAAAGAAATGATAAAAATATCATGTTTAAAAAAAACTTTTATACAGACATAAAAGGGCCCAGTATATTTTTTATTAATCATTATATTTGTTTCCCAAATTGAAATTTATGTATATATAAACTGAAAATATAAGAAATGTTGGTGATTTTAAATATCCTACGTAAGTGAGAAAGCAATACATATACGTATATGTATGATTTTACTTTAAAGCACATGAAATTCGTTGAAATTCATCTTGGAGTTATAGATTTTCAGCCTAGTGGTTGCAATGATGAATTTATTTACGAATCTGGGTGATACATTACATAAACAAACTTTACATAAGAGCAGAAAACTTACAAAAAACAAAATAAGTTCTTATTCATTCTAAAGGATCTCAACTTATGTACTCCCATCAATGTCCCATCCATTCTAGAACTTTCCTTACTCTTATGATTTCGAGGTCTTTACACTCGAATTAGTCAGAGCCCATGGCTGATGCAATATCATGAACACACCACAACATTTGACGCCACGGCACTTTTTGCAGAGCTAAAGCTTTAATTCAGATCGAATTTCACGTTAGGCGAGAAAATAAAAAAAAAAAAAAAATAAGTAAAACGTGATTTATAGGATTCAATAATTAAAAAAAACTCATAACTCATAAAAAAATAACTAAACAAAATCCCCCTCAAAAAAAGAAATGAAGAGACACGCACATACGAGGGGAGGAAAACAAAAAATTCCCGGGCCCGAGCCCACAAAAATGAAAAATTTTTCGGGAGAGCGAATATGATAATATTTCTATGTTACTGCAATCTTCCCTTTTTTTAAAATAATTTGTCCTTAATCGCGTGATAGGTGGCTCGACACAATGTTGCATTTTGTAGGTTAATGCATTTAGTAGTCGGCGATTAAAAGAACTTTTGTTGAGCAGAAAATGAATATCAAGTTTTGTGTTCATTTGGAAAAAATGCTGGAGACTTTCGGGAAAAATTTTAAGCATTTTTAAAGGCTGGGATCAATTTTAACCTTTTGAGTGGCATCGACGTTTCAGAGAAGGCAGGGAAAGTGTCGAAGACGACAAATGCTCTGGATGTCCGCAGACTTCCGCATCGCTGAGAACATTGAAAAGGTTTCTTCTGCTGTATGCAAGAACATGCTTCAAACAATAGCAGAAATCAGTTGGGATATCCTCGGCTACATGTCAATGGATACCGACTAAGGATCTTAACATGCATAGGGTGTGTCAGTGCATTGTTCTCATGTTATACGAAGACCAATCTGAAGATGAAGTTAAAAGTGCATCGCTGGCTGAATTAAAGTACACGGCTAAAAATGCATTCCAAAATGTTTTGATGACCTTTACAAGCGATGGCAAAAGTGTGTTGGCTCAAGGGTCTTATTTCGAAGGAGGATGTGTTTCAGCAGTTTAATTGGTAATGTTTTTTAAGTTATAGACTCACTGCGGGAAGTTTTGAATCCTACTTCGTATATATATTAGTCCATTAACTTTTTCTTGGCATGATAGGATAGGTCTCTTATATTGTTGGTTATTATTTTCAGAATTTCATCTTTCTCTGTTTTGTTGAATATTTATAACTAAACTGTTTTTTCTTTGTTTTGTAGTATTATATTCTTATATATAAATATTTATATATTTGGTACTTATTCATAAATTAAAGCTTTCTAGATTTTTTTTTTGCTCAAAATACTTTAATTTTTTAACATCATTTATATTCTAGTGTTATTGTTTAAATTCCATATTAATTAGCATAACTGTTGAAGAGCAGGGAATTTTTAATTAACATTTACTTTTCATACGTATCTTAATAGGAATTATTCAACATCGAAATTAAATCAGTATCAAAATTTATATAAATACTCAAATACCATTATGCGAAATGCATAGCTTAAAATATGGGTATATATTTACATCACAAAAGTATAAAAATGCAATTTGTTGAATGTAGTTGATTTATAATGAGATTTTAAAATCATGAACATAACTTTTTTCTCTCTAAAAATTCTATAAAAATAAACAGATCATATTGTCTTATTCAAATCCGTAACTGATATAGATGTAACTAGGAGTTCGAAAAATTCTAAGGACATGCAATTAATATTTACCAGAAAAAATTTTCTATTCTTGGATTTTTGAGAAATTCCAACCGCCCACAGAATTTCAGCTTGTTTTGCAATATGCTAAGAATTGCTCTCATTTCTTTTGTTCCATCGAGACGATTACGGATATTGCCAAGATGTTAGGATGAAGAATGCTGAAATTGTTCTTTTATTTTCCGCTTCTCGTCGATTCAGAGAAATATGCAAATGACGTTTTGCGTTGACGAAATATCTCTCCCTAGAAATTAATATATGAAACAACTCAAAGAAAGTATAGCCGCCGTTAGAAGTATTTTGTGAAGTATCTCTTGTAGTGTAAATCTAATAAATATTAGATACATAAGAAGTCCATTGGCATTTAAAGAAAAAAAATTGTTACTATTTAATAAAATTCTAAAACATCTCACGTTTCTTTTATTTATGTTGTTCATTTCGATTGAAACAGTAGAAGAGGTTAGACAAGAGCGAACTAAAAGCTTTCAATAGTTTTTTTAAAATGAAAATAACACTATCCCAATGTTTTCTACTTTCATTGTTACAATTTTTGCTAAAAATATCAAAAAATATTCTAAGACGTGGATTTTAATAAAGTACACGTATTGAAAACCATGTTCTTTAGTAATATTATAACAAGTGTAATTTTATAACCTATCTAGAAAGTTATATAAATAAATTCAAAAAATAAAAATATTTTTATTTTGACAGATTAGGGAAGAGATATTTTATTTAATTTTTCAATATTCACAATCAAAATCAGTGTCTCCTTATGTAAGTTTAACGTTTAAGAGCATACTTTGAACAAATAAGTAAATAAATTTTGAAATAATATCACACAAAAGCAACTCAAAGATTATAGAGATGGACCTCTCGATTCGGAATCAAGTGACGAGAACGACACCGAAGCCAGTACCATTTCTCTTTGTTTCCTACTCAAGTACTGTCATCAAACCTTAATGTATTTATCCTAAATGAAATATTTAAGTAAACAATATTTGAATGAAATGCTGAAAGTCACTACTATAAGATTCTTAACAAAAATATAAAAAATAACAATGTTGCATAAATCATTAATCAGAGCCCAAGTTAAATGAAAATATGCTTTCATCTGGAAATATAATCAAGTCCTGCTAAATTATTAAGAATATACGATAACCTTAAAAGGCAATTGATTTTAAAGTATTTGAGATTCCAAGTGGAAATTCCTAAATTTTCGTAAGCAAACTGATTACAATAAAATCGATTTATTTTTCCTTTAAAGCTCCTAAATATAATAGAATTCCAAAATAACGAACTCAAAAAGTGGCAAAACTTGGTAGCCAAGCAATAAAATAAAATGTTTTAAGTCAATTCCAATTAGTGTCAAAAGTGAAAATTTTTATTTACTTTTATTAAGCACTACACCACATAAGCCATACCATATGAGCAGGACAGGTGAATCACAATACATTATGGGCAAAATAGGGAGGCAATTTTCTTCTAGAAGCAGTTGGACTTTTTATTTGTGTGTTAAGATTTATCTTATCCATAAGTCATATTCTCAGAAATTAGCCATAACTAAGGTAGGGATTTGAAACCCTGAAGACCTTTGATTAGAAGTCCAAAGCGTTATCCATTACTCAAGCAAGCAGCAGGCATGCCAACCTATAATATGGGCCAGCTTGACCTATTCTATATTAGTTGTAACTCGCTACAAGTGCCTCTATCACGTTTCAAAAAATTAATAAATATGATTTGTGGAATGATTATATTATGCATCTATTAGATACAATGTCAAAGGGATTTTAATATAGAAACGAAAATAAAAAGTTACAAAATAAGAAATTATTATTTAAGAATTTACAAGCCATTTCAAATCTTAAAAGGCTAAGCAATCCTTTGCATAGCTTTTTTATTTTATTCAGGAAAATAAAAGATACTCACTAATTTGTTGTTGCATAATTCTACAAAAGAAAAGCTGGAAATTGAATTTGAAAAGATAAGGAAATAGTACACCCCTTATTAAAGGACAAAATTGAACACTGGAACTCTGTTTTAAAATTACTGCAAATGATTTATTTTCTGATAATTTTAATATAATTTGAAAGCAACATATTTGTCTAATAAATTAATCTTAATGCTAGTAATATCATGATAGTGCTCAAATGAAGGAAATGCAGTAAAAATTAATGTGTAAAATATTGATAATGTTAGCCATGCGTTTTCTAGCCAATCAGCCACAACCTGTGTGACGTCATAGTAAAGCGATAAAAGCAATCATGTGTTTCCAGCTAAACAGTTCCGTGAGCCTTTGGTGTGTTGCTACAACTTCTTGCTGTAATTTTTCCCCAAAAGTACACGTTTGTCTACAATAATGACGCATAGAGGTATGCAAAATGCATTTCCTGTAAATACTTATATAACCTTGCATAGTAACATTTGGTAATTTATTTATCCAAGGCAAAGCCCAGTAAAATTTTATCTAAATCTTTGCCAAACAGAACAACAGTATTGGCTCATTCATGTCACATGATAAAACAAACGCATAAAGCCTTGAATTCAAAACAACATTAACTACTGTTTTTGTTTCAGCCTTCTATTCAAATCAGCAGGAAATACCTCACTTCTCATATTTAACGATGTTTAGTAACGTTAGAAAGGACTCCTTCAAAGATTTTTTAAAATTAAAAATCTCAGATGAGTGTTTATATTTCTTTTTATTAAATGATTTTGTAAACATGTACTTTTTGCAGAAAGCAAAACTGGCAACCTTCGGAGCGCTTGAACTGATTAGCTGGAAACATCAGACCGTTTTTAGTATAATTCGGCGAAGCGCCGCATGAGTTTTGATTGGCTAGAGTCAAGCGTGGTTTAAATACTATCATGTGACGCTGTGACGTCAAGCATGAATTGAGCCCATAGTTTAATGTCATTTTGAAATTCCAATGGAGAAAATTATTCGTGTGTTTCCGGTTCAGCGTGACTCTCTCATGAATGGTGCCTTAACGCGACGTCATAGTCAGCATGATAGCAGTTACCCTGATTCTAGCCAATCAATTCAAAACCTTAAGGACGTCATGTAGTCACACGATAAAAACTATCTGAAGTGTTTCCAGCCAATTGTGGGCCCGCGCGGCCTGTGTTAAGCAAGTAAGTTTTGCTCTTTTAAACTTCTTCTTAAAAGTACATATGTGTGCCGCATTTCTTAATTTTAAAAGTATAATTATAAATATGTTTAAAGTTTTAACTTGTAAAAAAATCTTTTTGAAGAACTTTTTCCCTCTTTACATTTAAACATCTTTTACCTAAATATAAAATTTCCCACCTGCATTCCGAGTTTTACAAATAGAATAACAAGCACAATTAGTTTAATGTTTGCTTTTGAATTCAGTGAAAACACGTGTTTGTTTTATCATGTGACTCATGAATTGATTGAACTTGAGCCTTAATTGAATCGTTCAAATCAAACGTGATTCAGACATATCAACAGATAAAATCAGAATCGGTCCTTTGCTTCTGTACTTCTTTCCTTTAAGCAGCTATTGTGTCAATATTTTATACTGCATTTCTAATATCCATAAAGGTTCTATTAAAGAAGAGATAGAAATGTATGCTTTTCAAAACTTACTTCCAGCCTTCCTTAGTGCAACAGACGCAGAACAGTACAGTATTTTTATTTTTTGCCAGATTGCTGCCTACTGATCATGGTCAATGACTTGTGTTCGGAGTTATCGAGTCGCAGATTCAAGTCCTGATGCCACTGAAGATGTCGCCTGATGCACGTTAAATCTGTCGTGGTTCAAAGTTCTCACATGCAGGATGTAGCCCGATATATGGGGTGGTATAACTCGGGTAACTTCTCGTCACTTGACTGTTGTTCAAAATTAAGAGGTGAGATCTCAATATCTGAATACCGAATCCTTATATTGGAACAGATTTATATAAATTTGAAAGAGTTAAAAGTTTTACCTACTTAGGATCAATTATTACCAGTCGTGATAACAGAACAATTCCGCTAAAACTGTCCTGAATATACCAAAAGTAGTACATTTTATGGACTGGAAGTTATGCCTTTTTAAATCTAAATTTCTTTCATGTGAAACACAAAATTTTTTTTAACTTGCTAAAACCTTGCCAGAACAGTCCTGATATATACACCCCGAGACTTCAGCAGTAAATAAACTGAAGGCTAAAACTGCCGAACACACTTTTGAGAGAAAAAAATACCGGAATATATTTATGGGTATAAAAACAATCGCTGGAGAAGAAGACAGTTTTGAATTATATAGAATTTATATAAGCAACCTGACATTCTTAAACTCAAAAATATACAGAAATAAAATTGGATGGTCTCTTTAATTCAGAATGGTAGATTATAATAAGTTGCTTCAAAAATACCGGGTAGTACAGCAGACTTACGGGATTCGAAGCTTGGAAGACTGGCGCAGATAAGCAGATCTGCCCACCTAGACTTTGGAATTATAAAACGAGCAGTGCCGGAGAGAAGAAAAGTAAAACAAAATGGGTCATTATGAGGTATCTTCAAGCGAAGTCTCCTTAAGGGCTATCTTATGCCAGATACATATGATGATCATCATCCTGTAACATCTCCCAAGCCGCCTTTGCCGACTTTGATGTTACAAAAACACTACCAACTATTTGTAGGACAAAAATAGATTTTAGTATAAAGAAGTGATTCTCAAATTTTTTATCATCAAACTCTTTGGTTGCTAACGAAAATTGAAAGTAACCTAAAACAGAGAAATCTATCCCTGCCAGTACGTGCCTGCCCATATTGTTACGTGTAGATCGGGGTTCTGGGTGATTTTATGCTATCAGTTGCAAAAGCACGGCCAGTTCTATAAGATGAGAGAACTTTTACTGTTAAAAAACCAATCCCCAGCCATGATGATATTGAAAGTGAAATTCTGAATAAATTCAGAAGGTCTTCACAACCTTCAACAGCCCCTCAGACACAGCCATCAAAGTGCTTAAAATACAAGAATACACAAAGATTATTCATAAAGTACCGCTGCTCGTTCTACTCAACAGCCGAAGTAATCCCTAATCGCTGTATGGACTCCTTAAACGGTCATGTAAGACTATCTTAACCTGACAAACAATACAATCCAGCTTCAAAGAGCGTCTTCCCATTTGCAGGCTTCAAGACCTTCTAAGTCCGGGCTTTGCGTCATGTATCGTGATATTATTAGATTTCCCGCCAATTTCAGTATGACCCAGCGTGCAGCAATCCGCCAGAAATGGTCAGCGTAAGTCCCCAAAACCGATTACTGTCTCTAACTTGGCTTACTGTAATGATGCCAACCATTCTATCACCGCGATTTCGCCGGCACCCATTGAATCAACATTATAATGTAAGGGACCTCGTTTCTTGCGAATATTACAATTTTAACATAAAATACATATAACATAGAGTAAATGTAAACGTATTACACATCCAAATATAAATTATTTCTCTCATAATTATTTTAAAATCTTCATACAGCTGTAACATTATTACTTTTATTTTTTCTGAGCTAGCCCATCGAATTAAGTTTTCTGAAATACAAAATGACCGGCCGCGATATAAACTCATGGGTCAACTTTTTTTGTCGAGTTCTAGTGACCAGTGACTTCACCTTCCTTGGTTCTGAGACGAAATGTCCGTCACCATCAACTCTAGTGTAGCTTCTAATCAATAAAACCACGCAAGCGTCGCGATTTTGGAAACGAAAAGTTTATTTTGAAATATGTAAGTAAAACCAAAAAGTCTATATATCCCTGGCTAATAAAAAAACCCATTACAAAATAAATATTTAATGGCGGTCTCGCGTAATTCTATTGTGGAATCCTCTGTGGTATAAATCGTGCCTTAATTACTTTGTGCAGCAGATAAAACGAATGTTCCTACAAAAATGACTCAAGGGAACTTTGATAAGGAAAATATCATTTTCTGTCGAAATGGCGTCGATTCAAATAAAAGCCCAATGTGCGCTTTGGTACAAAATCGTCCATTAATGTTCAGCGTAAGTTTTGACGTTGTAATGGAAGCAAACCTTCTGAAGTAAAATCACTTCGCTACAATGGTAAAACAGACAAAAGAAAATAGATAGGCAGCAAGCGATTACCCTAGAAGTGGCAGGCCGAGTGTGAGTGAAGAGCAACCGTTGAACTCAACATTTGTTGAGAACTTGAATATAGTTTAGAGGCTACATTCTTCGAATCATCAAAGGAAATCACCTCCGCAAAGAAATTCTACTATTGAGGTAAGAATTCCTATTACAAAATTCAAGCAAATAATACTTACAAATGTATCATGTTTTACTGAATCCCACCCCCTAAAACTAGAAAGAGTATAATTCTGTATGGCTGGATACAGTTTCCTATCTTTATAGGATCTGAAATTACCAAGAGTGGACGATTGTACTCTACTGAAATCTGAAAAGAAGCTTTCTTACTGCCATGGTTAATAAATGTCATAAAAGGAATATCACGTGAAAATATATATGAAATATCGAGTTTCGTTTATAAATCAAAAATAAAACAAAAGGCTAGTTCTATAGTCTTGGCGATTAGGTAAAGCACTTATGCATGTGAAACTTGGTCCATAAGTTTCTGAAATAGGATGTGAATACCATGATAAATGCTCCATGAAAAGAATTAATTTGGATTGGCCTTTGAGAAATTCCAGCGAAAGTATATGCCGAAGAAGATTAAACCCTTTAAACTCTACTGTCATATATAAAGAAATCTGAGCATCGCTAACTTCATCAAAATACAAACGAATTAAAATGGCAGGCAATGTGCTGTTGCTGTGAATGGACAAAGACGCACCATTAAAATCCCAATTACAACCAATTGACACACGGAGAAAAGGCAGTCAAATATATGGATTTGGCACCCAGAAAAGGATTCTAGTCTGGATAAAACCCAAAAATTGAACATTAGCAGGGAAGAGGACTGGCCTGGAAAGTGCACTTTTGAGTAGCTGATACACCCTAAAGCTGTCGAGCCACTGATGGATGGAAGCTGAACTTACAATATATTGAAGAAAAAATTATTATGCTTAACCCTCTGACTGGAACATCCGTCTCTCAGACGGGGATGATTTACCAGGAGGCCTGTAAAGCTAATCGCCAGGGTGTGATTTTTTGGGATGGGTGGCCTTGACATCTTTAGTTGGACTCTACCCAGTGAGAGGATCACGTGGTGTTCGTTACATAGCGATTTTTTCAACTCACGATATGTGCGATTTTTCTTATTTATCACCGTCTATCACACGGATATTCTTACATTTTTTTCATGTTTAATATCATTATTTTAATTACTTTTACATGAATATAAATAATTTTTAATCAGCTTTTATAAAAACACTGGTCACAATTCAAGTAATAAACATATATTGTTGTATATAATATAAATATATAGTGTTCCGCACATCTTATTTGAGCAATACTCAATTTCATGATGCAAGCAATATTTAAAACAGTCCTTAAGGGGTAATAAATCTAAAAACCTGTCAGTCAGGGATGACGCTCTTGAGGTGGTCGCAAAAAAAATTGATGTATCCGTCCGGAGGGTTAACTATAATAAAGTGAGCACAATAAATAACTATAATCTGAACAAGACGTTTTTTTTAGTTCCCTCTATGTACATATACTGCCATTGAGTTATATCTTACTCTGTTATTTATGTTAATAATTATTTTTGTGTTTTATTCCTTGTTTATTATTCATCGCATCTTAGCCTTTAAAAAAACGCATAACATTTCATCACAAGAGCCAAAGCACAAAACACCAATCCTAGAAAAAGGCTTCTTTCCCCATCCTTCCCCTCGTAACAAAAACGAGTCATGTAAATAATAAATAAGTAACAAGTCACAAAAACGAAATAAAAAGAAGAAAAAAAGGAAAAGTTATCATTCCTCCCCACGCACAGTGAGAATTAAAAGAACTCACCATTAAAGCTACCGGTCGCGTTCCAGAAAGAAAAAGGCTCCGTTGCCAGAAAACGACGTGTTCGAGTCCCCCATTCATGTAATAAGTAGCCGTTTGATGAAAACGAGGCTTCGACCCTGCTTTGGATAGATATTTGTATTCTGCAGCGTCCAGTTCGAACGCCAAACAGATAATTCCTTCCAGGACGTGATTCCTGCGCTGAGCCGTTTCGCAATAAAATGGCTTCGCTGCAGCCCCCGATTCCCAATTCTTTCAGCCGCCCTGAGCCTTTCGGAGCTGTGGAAGGATTTTAAAAGACCTCCGCCAGCTGCGAAGGAGGGAATGTTATATTGCTGGATTAATATTTAAAATGGGGATTTTCTCGTTAGAGATTATTGCGCCTTTAAAGCACGGCAACCGGGGTTTGAGGATTATTTCATTTGCAGGATTTGTTTGGGATTTATTTCCTTGTGTATAAGCTTCCCTTTTTCATAGAGATGATATGGAGCATATATATAAACGTGTATATATATACATAGGTATATATATATATGTGTATTTATATGTTTTCGGGCATTAAGACTAAGCCATGTAAAAGAATTCCATGTACAGGCATCATCTTTTAAAGCTATACCTGTACTTCTGTTACCGTATGTTACCGTGCTGAAAAATAATAGAATAAAACATCACACATAAATTTAATTAAAATATAGGGCTGGCATAATGATTCATTCGTTTTGAAAAGGCTTCTTCTTCATAAGCAGTACAGCCGATTACAGACCAAGGCTGTCTCAGTTAGTTTAAATCAGTGGTCCTCAAACTGTGTTCCATGGAGCCCTGGGGCTTCCGGAGGCATACCCAGGAAGCGCGAGCACAATTAAAAATCGAAAAACTTTAAATGTGCATGTGAAATGATCTACGCGTGCCTCTTATAAGTTTGCATACCTACAAGAATTTAAAGCTCATCCCTGTCATTAAGAAACTGAAAGTTTTTTATTCATACATAACAACTTTTTTTTCAATACTTTTTAAACTTTTATTATAATATAATAAAATAAGAATAGATATAAAAATCTGATTTTAGTAAATAACCCATAAGGAATAAAAGAGTTAGCCTTTATTATAATGCCAAAGTTTCATTGTTTTGAAGTAAATATAAAGGCAAGTCGCCGGCCACTTCTTTTGAATTACAAAACAACGCCCATGAAATGATTTACTTCTAGTGCTCGATATCGCCACTTTTCAAAAATCTATCCAAATCCCCAACTCATCCAAGAACTTTGGCCCCATTTTTCACCTCTTCCCTCTTCAATTCCTACTTATTAGTTCACAATCCATATGGTTTTATCTGTTCAAATTTCAAATCAAAAATTATTTTGGGAAGTGCTCTGTTGAGCTGAAATTTACTATACACGTATATATTTTGGTGACAAACGGTAATTTTATTATATAATTAATAAAACAATTGATTAAAACTACCTATTCGAAGAATTATAGATACAGCCGTTGGTTTCATTTTGAAGCGACTTGGCCAAAGCTTTAAAGATTTTTCTTTTCAATACGTTTTGCATGTCTAAGTTGAAATGACATTTATATACACGATTGTTTTAGTGGCAATACGATATTTTAACGATAAATTACTAAAAACTAATTGCCACTTAATATTATGATTCTGGGTTATATGTATATACATACTATATTAATTGTAATTATTTGATAAAAAGTAACTAAAATAAATTTGTTCTTTTGTTGTCTAGATAGGAATTATTACTAAAAAAAATTTTTATTTTCCCCTTATATTTGTTCACTTTTTTTCTTTCTTTTTTCTTGCCCTTATTCTCTCTCTTCCTTCCTTCAGTGCCCGTTTGCGTGTCTAGAACGTAAAACGCACCGCCCCGAAAAGGAGTTATCCAAAAGAGATGGAAATGCATATGCATGTAACTTACGATAGGATATGAAAATAATTAACTTATGGCGGCCATTTACTGAATAGTTAAATCTCCAGTTCCTTGCAATGGAACAACTGGTTGCTGCGTAAAATGTAGCATTTCAATGCTAGGGCATAACTTCCTTGCGAACGTAGCTCTGTTGAGCTACATGGATAGTACCAATACCTACCAGATGAATAGGTGATCTATCTGAGAATATATCAGCATTTAAAAGAACTATAATTGGACTTAACGAAGCAAACCAGATCAAATCTTAGGATTGCTCGACACTTAGATCTGGGTAATGCTACCATTCGACGATGTTGTCAACAATGGATTAATCATAGCCATACACAGTGTCAAGAGGACATCGGTAGACTGAAAGTGACGACAAAACGAGACAGCTAAATTATCGTATGATTGTCGTATCGTATGACAGCTACTGACATTTCCTAGTACAGAATCGGACGGGAAACAAGTGACTGTTGTGACCAACAATAGGCGATTCAGCAAACGAAGGTGAAGTCACAGAGGTCATTGCTTCTCATTACTGCACACTTCCAGGCCGTTTGGCGTAGTATCCTGGTTCAATTTGGAATTTAACTGACTAGAGTTGGGTACAGCAATGAATTCCACTTCGAATTGAATCTCTATGACTACGGAAAATGCTTCTGGAGATGTTCAAGACAATGGTGGGATACTCACAAGTTGTCATCTGCTACAGAACCCAACAATCAGGAGTTATATGATGGGTTGCCATTTCATTTTACAGCTGGATCTCTTTGACTATCATCCGTGACACTCTTACAATATGGTGATACGTCGGTAATATTGTATGTTCCTAAGTAGTGTTACTTCTTCTATGATTCCTGGGATTACATTTCAACAACATAATACCCAGCCGCACAATAGCATGCCTTTTTAATAGACTTTTTAGCTTTCCAACTATAGTGCAACGGAATCTTGAACTCCGATTATTACTGCGCCAGTCAGGGATTAATACGAAATTTTGCACAGTTGTTAAGGACTGATGACAACACAATAAATTAATAATTTTGTTCCATTGTCCCGATCAGGATTAACGATTTTCCATTTCCAGATTAGGCGACTAACTCCGGATCCCATTTCCATATTTGACCACTGAAAGATTGCTGCAAACCCCTAAAAGGAAAAAATGCTCTTGAAGTTACTACAAAATAAGTAGACAAAAAAAGATGACAATCTACCAAATGTGAATAAATATTATAGTTTAAAAAAACTAATAAACACGTACTGCCACAAGGGGAATAAAAAGTTTCAGGGTATTTGTGTCCATTTATAAATAAAAAAATCTTAGAGTAATTCTATTAAATAAAACATTTCGGTATTTTTAATGATTTCAAAAGTATATCAGTGATGTTGATAGAAGAGCTACTAAATTGTTGCTGAAAACATTTGAAGTGCTTCTGTAGTATTAAATTTCTGGAGAAATTGTCGAATCGGCCACTTCTCCACCAAATTTGAAAAATCGCCAATTTGGCGTGTTTTTGCATGATGTGTTTTGAGTACCAACTCTACCACAAAGCACAACTACTTCACTGATAAAGAAATTCTGGAGGGTTACCACATTTAGAGCATTTAACGTTTGACAAGAAAATACTTGGTGGGATAAGTGGCCGATACGACAATTTAACCACCCCTTTTTTAAGAAAAAGTTTGCTGGAATCACAGTGCATCATGCAGTGGAAGCTGTAGAGAAGAGTATACTTGATTGACTAACTCGACGGTGCTGGAAAGAGTTGGATTAGGAATGGTCGCAGTCGTTATAATTGTACTATACTACTACTTAAATTCCACTCATAAATAAGTACTCATCACTTCTGTGATAGAAAAATAAGTACTTTGAGTCTAAAATCATCAAAAAATAATTACGGTGAGTTTAAAATCGTCTAAGCAAAATTAAGTCTTTTTCCATTTCTTTCGAAAATTTAGCCACTTTTTGTCAATATTAAGTTTTCAAATTTAATTTTTAATTGTTTTTCTCTTAATCCTCAACCAAAAAACGTCATTTCCTTATAGCTAATTTGATTTATAAATGGAATCTTTTTTCTCCATATGATCTCGATCCCTACTGACCATATAGCTTTGATTTAGCGGTAGTGATGTATCAATGCAAAAATCTATTAAAAAGAAAATACAAATATCCACAGAAATTGCCTCTTTCTTTTACTGCAAAGCTCTTTAAGCCCACAGCATTTAAATCCTCTTTCCTCAATTAAAAATCAAAACTTCTCACAAAAACAGCTTCTGTATTAGAGAATGTTATAGGTATTTAAAATTGTGTTTAGCAGGCGTCCGGCTAAAGGTATCAAAAAGTAATGGCTTATTATTACGGAACTACCTTTGTAGGCTGCAATAAACTGTTCATTCATGGATTGGAAAAACTTCCGAGGGATTTGGAGCTAAGTCCGGGATCGGTCGCGAGTGCATGCATTAATCGCCAATCGCAGACGATAAACTTGTTACACTGGATCTTCATTAGGTAGCCATGACGCCACAGTAAAGGATGCGGCATAAATTTAAAGCAATTCTGAACCCGCAAAACCCAGTCACGCGTACAGTGACGCGCCCCAAACAAAAATGGAATGAATGCCGTTCTTGGTTTGCCTAACAGCGATTGCACTTACCAACTTTAATGACGCACACATCAACAGTGTCTCATCACGAAAACCTAAGAATATCGCCTGTTTGAGATAATAAAGTTCTTGTTCCTTTTAAAGTTCTTCTACATTCCATCTTGTTCGAATACTTTGATGTATACGCGGGACTGATTGGAAATTCCGCCAAATTCCAACAGCGCGTACTTCACAATACTTCCTGGTTTTCAAAAGGTAACAGAATGCCGACTCCGATGCAAAAATCTACCGCCAATGGGAAAGAAACTTTAAGGGGTTCAATGGCGTGGATGGTTTCAAAAAGTCAAACACCTTCATAAATTTGCTTTAATACGCCTAGAATACGGTGTGGTAAAGCGATTTTTAAAAATTCAGTCGTTATAAAGAAGCAGGTGTTGTGCTGGCAGCTATTCATAGCGCAAAGCTGAGATTTCTAATATTGTTTTAATTTAATTTGCAAACTTTTAAAACGCTAGTTTTCCTTTTTCAAGACTGTGTTTTTCGAACTTTCCTTCATCATATCTCAAGAATGGTCTTACCCAGGTTCTCAACCACTTCTTTCTTCTGCCAGGTTTTACATATAAAACACACAATTTCACGCGGGCCGCAACATGAAGTGATGATAAAATGAGCAGGGGAGAGGAATACAAAGGACCAAGATAACATTGGAAATTTAAAATAAGGAAAATGGATCATAATATTATAACTCCTTTTTTGTTATTATTTTTTTTATTTTTGATACTGACACTAAATTAAAATCATTTACGAAACACTCCTTCACAATTTACGCATTAATAAACGGTTTCATATGATTACCAATAATATAAAAAACTTCATGTGATATCTTTGTTACCACTGTGACTTTACCACACACAAAACACTTTATTGCTGTTGCAAGAATTATTCAAGAAAAAGCCTATTTATCACCTCTTGAAAGAGATCTTCGAGGAAAAGTGTCATTGAATGAGATTCCTTTTTATTGGTATTTTTTTAATACAGCACTTTCGTGACAAATCAAACAATTATTGATCCATGTTTGTTTTTCACTACAAAATAGTCAACTTCCCAATCGTCTTGAAACGATATATTTTCTTCGAATATTTTTCGCTTGTAAGATATGAAAGATAGTTAAAAATTAATTCCGCCCACTGTTCATTCCACTGTTGTCTGTTATCACTAATCGTAACTGTTCCAAATAGAAGAATATCAATTCGTACCGTACGACACCAACAACAAAAAGCAAAATTTATATATTTGATTTCTTGACAAAGAATTTCTCACCCAATTTTTTATACAATGTTCTTAAATAAGCTAATTTCTCAAAGCAATGGGCCGTGACCGGGCCAATAAAAGGACTCGGCGGGCTATATTCGGCCCGCGGGTCGTAGGTTAAGTATCGCTGGTCTAACCGAAAGACTTCGAATTTATAGGACATACGCACCAGATGAACTACGATTATTCTAAAATTCGAAATATTTCTTTTTTTATAACAAAAACCCCATGAAATTCGAAACTTTTTCTCTTCAGAACTCTACCAAAAATTCATTTTTTTTATATTTTCGATTGAGTGTAGTTCCTTTGGTGCATTTAAGCTTATACATTAAAACTCCATTAATTTTTTTTTTTTCAGATAAGCCAATCAGCCGGAATCGTTCAGGAAGTGAACGTCCATTTTTTCGAGGCGGATGTGTTCAGAGCGCTAAAACTCACGTTCCATTGGTTATTTTTGGCTAAACACTTATATATATATACTCTTAAAACCCAAATAAATAAATGATAAAAAAAAACTTAAAGTTCTATCTTTTTACTGGTCGTCAAAAAAAAAAATTCCCTAAGAATGATTAAAAAACAGACCGTCACTTGAGTGAACCCCCTTAAAGGAGACGGGTATCTCAAACTGGAAAGTATTCTTAAGTTTTCGTGATAGAAGACACTGTGGATCGTGTCGTGATTCAGTTTGTAAGAGTCCTAATAAGTCTATTAGGCAAACCAGTAACGACATTCGTTCCATTCTATTTGAACACGTCGTTATACACGCGTGACTGATTTGAATTCCGTTAACCAATGTACGCACTTCGTGTTTTACTGTGGCGTCCGCATCTTTACTAATGAAGTCAGTGTAAAAAGTGGATCATCTGTGATTGCCGAATAATGCGCGCATGTGCGGCCGATCTGACTTGACTCAAAAATTCTCGGAGAGTTTTCCAATCCATGGATGAACAGTTTATTACATTCTGATGCGTAGTTCCGTAATAATAAGCCATTATTTTTCGATACTTTAAGCCCGGTCACCCTGTATATATACTAAAATAGCGTTTTAAAACACAATTATTTCCTCTCTGTAACACATTCAAACTCGACATCATTTAATTGGATGAAGTCATTTTAAGCCGTTGTCCACAATCAACTGTCCCGTAGTTAACGTACCTACTAAATATAAGCACATTTTATCCAGCGTCACTTAGGTCAAAATCGAGTGCAATTCCAACTCATCATCCCAGATGGATTAATGAATTTCGCATCGACTCGGATCCGTTCCTCTGGGATTTATTTCAGTATTTAACGAGTATTTACACCCAAAAGAGGGCCTCCGTCGTTTACTTGACAAACTGCAAATCGAAAATTCCCCGACTGCAAATCGCGTTTTCTCTCCCAAAGCCTCTTTACCCGGGTAGTGTTTTAATCGATTTTCCCCCTCGCGAAATTTTGGCTTTGCCTTAAATGCCTTTTCGGCTGAGCGGTCCTCGCAGTTCCCTCTGTTTACTCGTGTGTCCCCCATCGATTCGCCGGAGTAACCGGTCCTGTTTAAATAGTAGGTCGAAATGGCCATGTTCTTCTTTTTATAAACTAATGATTTGTTATGGTTGGGAGAAATTAAGGGATGTGGGTCAAACTATTACCTCGGGAGCTGAGGTTAAAAGGTCATTTATTCATTGAAGTTTGGTCATAAATTATATTTCTCCATTACTATTCCAATAAAAGATTGAAGTAGTAATATTTATTTATTAGATAAATGCCAAGCACGGAATTGTAGACATTTAGCACAACGGAATTAAAAAAAGAATGATTTAAATTCAGTTGTGTTTTTAAATACATGGAAACCTCTAAGGGAGTGAAATTTTTATTTATCCACAATAAATTAAAAGCAACACGGAGGCCCACTGGCAATGGCAATTTTAAATTATTCGGGGAAACCGTGAAATAGATTTTATGAAGAAGCAAAAACCTGAGCTGGCAATCCTCTTCTCCTAACAAAAAACCAAAAATTTCAAATGGGGAAAGACATTAAACCCTTTTCTCACCCAGAAATCTAAAAAAAAACGAAAAATCACCCCCCCCAAATTTTTATACCCCACTTTAAAAGGGGAAAAAGACTTTTGAAACCCCTTACCCAAAAGCTCCCCCAAATAAATTTTAAAACCAAAAATTTTTTAAAACACCGGGTTTTTAAAAGGTGTTTACCAGAAATGGCAAAAATAACTAGCAGAAATTAGGAAAATTTGGGAAGAGTGAAGTTGTGTGCAGTGAGCCTCCCCTCGAGTTTGTGTGAGGCTTTACAGAAGGAAGAGCCATTTTTAAGCAAATAGCAGTTTTTCTTTTATTCTTTCATTCAATTCTTAACTGCCTTTAATTTAAGCCCATGTGGAGCAAATCAGTTTAAATCTACTTTAAATACTTAAAATAAGAAATTAGTTCTTTTTAATCAATGTGCAAATACTCAACTGTATTCATTAACTCTTAACTGCCTCCGGCGTCTATATCCGTCTTGCTCAACAGGTGCGTTAAGTGCCTCCTGCGTACATATCTGTTCCCTTCAATCTTTACGTTGTGTTTTCCGGACGTATATATCCGTCCTTCCGAAAAAGATTCTTTTCCTTACGCTATTATCATAAAACTATTCCGAAGGCTTTGCAGAAAAAAAATTGAACTGGACAGTGTTTAACGAAGGATTTACTTATTTTAGAGAAAAATTTACTTATTCGAATCTTTCCTTTCCACCCTCCCCATTATACTGCATACGTACGCCTATATGAAAAACCGTGGACCTGGGGAGCGAATCGAGTAAACTTTAATCAGCAATTAAGGCGTTAATATCCACACGAGTCTCTAATCCTTTGCTGGGGAACGCAGACGATTAAAATTTAAATTCTTCTATTATCTAACTATAACACGTTTAATAGCTGACTTTATTTTCTCTCTCGATAACTCAACTCACTTTATTTAAAATAGCAATATTGCCTTTCAAAAACCGCGCTTCCTTTACAAAAAGAGGTTCTCCAATAATACAATATCCAAAAACTTTTTCCTTGGAAAGGATTAGTAAAAGATCCGAAGAGAGAACCTCTAAAGAAGTACTACCTGACCATGATTCAAAATTATGAGGTCCATTGCCAGCTGCCCTAGAATTTCTCTAATGTAACGTTGACAAATAAATCACAAACCAAACCAAATTTCAAAACAATAGTCACAAGTGCTTAGTTTTGATTAGTTAGAATATATATATATATATATATATATATATATATATATATATATATATATAAGGGGTGCCCACATGAGAGAAAGTGATTCGCGAGGTGTGTATCCATCAGATGTGTAGGGTCAGAAATGAAACAGATACAGAAATAGAATAAACAATATTTAATGAGTGGAATTCATACCAAATTGGTTAAATGAAATCACCCATGGCATTTAGGTAGGCGTCTCATTACTTAGAAAGGTTACGAATTCCGATGTCGGTTGACAATGGAACCAGTTCAGAACTGCAACCTTTACGCCCTCGTCAGAGTTAAATCGTTGACCCATTAGGCCGTCAACATCACCTTTCTGGTTGACCGCTGAGCTAGGAATTCTTAGGGCTTATATGAGTAGGAATGTTTTCATTGCATGCTGACGGACTTCCGGCTGGAAGTAGTAACACCAGGTTTCATCCTCTGCGACTATGGGCTGCACAAAGTCATCACTATCATCCCTGTAGCGCAACAAACGTTGTGAATTCAGGCCCATTCCGGCTTACACATTTCTAGTGTTAAAAACTTTATTACAATTCGCTGATCCTTCTTGGACGCAGTTGCATCCATACCAGTCCTTTTTAAACCTTTATCTACCGCATTATGATTTACTGCAGTATTTTTTCATACGATATTTTTTTTAATCACAACATTGAAAATTAAGAGATTCGCCTTCCCCACTAAAGTACTGATCATAGAACCAGAGAGTTCTACCCTATATCTTGGAAGAGTGTTTTTCAAAGAATATTCCTGCTAAGTATCGTCAGAGTATTCGTAACAATAGTTATTCTATGTAATTTTAAAGTAAGTGTTACTTATAAGTACCGTCGGTAGGTAAAGGGTTAAATGAACGCCAGGTTATTACGAATGCAGTTATCACAAATCTGTTTGTCTACTCATGTGCGTGGTACATACACCTTCATTATCGCGGGTTTTTTTTTTTCTTTTCGAAAATATATTGCAAATTGTTCACATGCGAAGCTTTGAATTACTTTCATTTGAATAATAATATAAGTCAACTGAATACCTAATAATATAGGTCAACTGAATCGAAAAAGATTTAATTTTTTGAAAACATGATTATTAAAGTTTAAGGTATCCGACTAGGTTCGAAGATAAATTTTTCAAAAATTGATTTTCTGAATAATTTTGTTGTTTTAAAGAACACAAATAGGCTTAAAAAGTTATAATTATTAAATAACTAACATGTATCGCCCTTTTTTTGAAAAAAAAATTATTTTTTTTTTAGGAAAATTTAGCAAAATTTTTTAAGTTAAAAAAAACGTGATAAATAAAAATAAATTGCACATTAGGCAATTCTAACGTCATTGATATACTTCTTGATCCCTGTGATGTGTCACAAACCGCAAGATAAAAATATTTTAAGAAATAAATATTTTATTAGCATTTAAATTTGATGGTCATGATTTTTCGTCAAAATTACTGCATGTTCTTAACTAAAAATGGCTGTGAAATGTGATTAAATGTAGCTGTCTTAAAACCTGTGGTTGTTACACTCTAAAGGGCCCATAGCCAGTGGCGCACACAAGGGGGGAGGGCCTGGGGGTCCGGACACCCCCAAGCCCTTGATTGTTTTCCGATTGGTTATAATTCTAAGTATATAATACGAAAAATTTAATTAAATATTTGTTATTAATGATTAATTTTATTAATTAATTATAATTATTTATTCAATAATTAGTTTTTTACTGTGTTTTGTTCCTGAAAATCAGCAAAATCAAAAATAGCATGATACAAGAATGGTGAACTTTCAACCCCGGAACCCCCCCTTGAAAAATTCCTGTGTGAGCTACTGCCCATAGCATATATGGTATAAATTTCATTGCATTTGATTGGATTAATTAGAAGATATTCCGTTTTTCGTGCACGTATTATCATGAACAGTTCATTCTTCAAAAACGAATTAAAAAAATATTTTTATTAGTTATATAAAGTAAATGCTATAAGAAGAACTTAAAAAACTCTCTAGTTTTATGTACCAGTCCTTCTTCCTCAATAATTGATTTCTGTTTTGCCTAATGACCCAAATAATACCAAACATGAAACACCTAAAAAGCACTTTTTCAACCTAGTCGGATACCTTAAAAAAATGAAATGTATAAGAATTTATCTTTTATAATATATATTTTAGAAAGAAAAAGAGTTAACTGTTAAAATAATACGCTTTTTTGTTTAACTTTATACATATGCCCTGACTCATCTACGCTGCAATCAATTATACTTTATATATCAATGTAACTTGTTAGCAAACTTGAGAAATGTGAGACCATTTATTCAAATTAAGTGAAAGCTTTATAAAAAAAAAATCGGAGTGAAATATTTAAAATTTTTCTGACGCCTCACTACTTATCTGTAAGAATTATTTGGAAAAACTCTTTAAATAATGACCCAACAGCAATTAATTTAAATTCCACTCATCTTTTCATTTGTGGGCCGGGAATTCTCTCAAGTAACAACTTTTTTTTTCAATACCGATATACCGTCATATTTCATATTTAATAGTTCTTACAACAAAATAAAGCTCTCGAGGTAGGAACGACACGAAAGAATTTGTAATAATACGGAATAAATATCTTTGATTGAAGAAAACAAAATATCTTCTTCATTTTCGATTCCATTAAATTCGAATATAAATCAGCATGCTCTAGGGAAAGTGTTTTTTCTTTTTCTTTTTAAAAAAAGAGAAGAATATTTTTCTTCCTTTCTCTCTTTTGCAATGAGGTGGTGGTGAAACTTCACCATTGATATCAGTTTATCCAGGCTTGAGAACGATGCAGTCTATATCGCTCGAAACTTTAATGCCTTCAATTCATCAAAAAAGAACGAAGAAACGGCGGGAAAAGTAAAAAAAGGTTCTTCTTTCTTGGAAGTTTTCCATTTTCTTGAGAAATATTCTCTCCTCTCATTAATATGCTCCCCTAACAACGAAGGAAATAAAGTTTTTGTTGAAAACGAATTTCGATTTCGGGAGAAATCTCTTACAGGAAGGAGGGAAAAACAATTTCTTGAGACGTATGTGTTCGATTAATTGAGATATTATTGTAGAAAAGGCATTAAGTTGCAGCTTGTTTAGGTTTGCAGGGACTTAGAGTACCGGTCGAATCGTGTTTTAAACTTTACAGGAACTTATTAAAATGAAAAGAAAGATAAAGTTTATCTTGTCTCTTGGAGCAATAAGCATTTTCATGCGTTAGTTTTCTTGTTTCTCTAAGAAATATTTTGGGAATATTTTTGATTGTTTTTAATAAAACGGAACTATAATTGTATTTCAGAAAAGAATAGTTTTAAAATTTATTTTAAGAAGATGGGTATTCACTTTTGCACCACCTGATTTTTGGATTTATTGTTTATTTGTCGAAATTTTCAACTCATAAAAAGATAATGGAAATGCCTTGTAAATTAAATCATTATTAATTTAAACTTCCAATCAAATTTAACTGTCATATTTTGATTAGTAGAATAACCGACATGCCTTGAAGAGTTATTTTAAATCCAGTTTTCTCAAATTAGGAGTTAAATTGCTTCTTTACAAAAGTCTTATAAGATCTGTCCAGACTTATGCCTCAGAGACTTGGCCGTTGACTTTACGTGATGAGGAAGCTTTGGGAATTTTCAATAGAAAGATTTTTTATACTGCATTCTTGGTGGTGTCCAAGTGAATGAATCATTGAGAATATCTAACTTAGAACTCAACAAAATTTACAAACAACCTGATATTGTAAAATTTGTCAAATTACAGAGACTTAAATGGACTGGTCATCTGGCTAGAATGAATGAAGGTCGTTAAAATGCGTAATGACATTGTATGGTGGTAGGCCTAGGTCTAGACATGGACATATAATACAATCTTGCCTGTATTGTCAGTCAACATTTAGATTGAAATTTTTCGCTTTTGAAAGAATATGTCCGGGATTAAAATTTAAAGATTAAAATTATTCGAATATTGAGGTAAAATCAAAAACGAGGGGCTGAGACCCTGGGTTGGTCCAGTTGACCCATGCCTTAAAACGTTCTTTAATGCATATTTAAATGTACGTTTAATGCGGAGTTGATGCAAGTTTCGGGATCAATATCTTCATACTTACATGAATATTAAAAATATGATGCCATGAAGTCTCTCCTAATCGTCCCCTCAGGGGGCTCACCTTCTTTAGGTGGGTACGGGTGTCACCCAATCCCGAGGTACCCTAGTGATCTTTTCATTTTCCCAAGGGGCTTACTATCTTTGGTAAAAACGGGTGTCACGACCCCGGGGTACCCCAATGATCCTTCTCTATTTTCGACCCTCCATCTTGTCATCCGATTTCTCCTTTTCTTCTTTTCCCGTCCAGACCACAGACCTATGAATGTTTGGCGCAGTATAGCCAAAACTGGCTCTTGCACCGTAAAACACCAAACTCACATCACCTCTCTAATCATAGTTCAAAATTACGAGACAATTAGGGTCATTGAGTGGATTTAGCATACCATTGAGTAAGGAAAAATAAGCTGCCAAAATTATTCAACAAACGAACTTCCGTATCATTTGAACCAAGAGGGGCATGGGCATGAGCTAATGCCTTGCTTTGTTGTGAGAGTCATAAGTTCGAATTTTAATGCCCCTAAATATTTTTCTTGATGGATTTGGTGCAAATTTCTGGTTAAATCTGTCGAAGCCTCACGTTGCCATAGTGTCGAAGTTAGTAAAGTATAGTACTAGTTCAGATGTCGCCATCGTTAAATCACTGTGGTTTTAAGTTACTAGGTAAATTGGCAATAGTCCTCGTGTATCTACAAAGTGCGACGTCATTAAACAATTAATCAATCTTTGTTTAAGTATCCTATTTGGCAACAAGGCAATATTTGACAAATTAGAAACCAGCTTGGATATAGTTCTTGTTAAGGGATCATCCTTTAAAATAATCGTAATAACTCTCCATGTAATTCCAGATCATCAACAATTTTTAAAAATTCGCACCATTCCATATTAAGAAAATAAAAATACTTATAGAATGCACTAAAAATTCAGATGTGCTGTTTCATAACAATAAATATATATCGTGGAAATTATTTTGAATCAGTTTAGTAAATTATAGCCATAAAACGGAGATCATTTTTCCCCTTAAGAATAACAGGTGCCAGCTCTTTAAATTAGCACAAGTGTTCATTGAATGCCCAAATAACTTTGGATTATTTTTACTCGTCACTGTATAAAATTTCTTAATAACCGGTTTATAACGATTACAGGTAAATAACAACGAAGAAATTTGATAGGCAAAAAGACTATTCCTTCCTTCCTCAGGGGCTCGACAGCCTAGGGGCCTTGGCCTTCTCAAGCAGACTTTTCCAGGCTAGCCTTCTTCCTGCTAGTGTTCTCCAATTCTTAGTTCCCTAAACTAGGAGATCTTTTTCTAGGCTTTTGGTCTATCCTTTCTTCGGGCATTGAAGGCTGTTTTAGTGGTGCGTCTTCATCCATTCTGACAACGTGACCTGCCCATTTAATTCGTTGTATTTTGGTCAAGCTGATGATGTCAGGTTCTTTATATGATTGATAGAGCTTGAAATTTGATCTTCTTCGCCACATTCCATTTTCCTGAATTCCTCCAAAAATAAATCTTAAAATCTTCCTTTCGTAGATACTTATCATGTTCTCATCTGCTCGAAACATGGACCAAGTTTCACACGCATAAGTTTTAATACTGATCTTAAAAGACTTTTATACAATAGAGCCTTTGTTTTTCTTTTAATTAAATTCGATTTCATATATTTCGTATTCCATTAAGACTTCTTTTAGCTATAGTAATACCCTTTTGGATTTCAGTAGTACAATCGTTTATATTGAAAATGACTGTTATTTTTTTGAAAATGACCTCTCATAAGTTTTGACCCTCCCTGAACCACGCTTAAAAATAAAGCGTGAGATTTATGAACATTTTGGAGGAGATTAATAGTTCTCCCCATTTTGAAAAACTCATACGCAAATAATCTAAGCAAACTCGACGACAAAGAAAATTCCACAAATTTATTCTAGAGTTAATAAAAAAAATAATCGAACAAAAAAATTCATGGAAACATACAAAATAGCTTCTGTTTCTTTCGCAAAAGACATCTCATCTGATTCTTGCTCCTGCAAAATAAACAACGGAAATAATTGGTTGCCTCGAAAAAACAGCAACAGGAATCGATGAGAACGACACGTTGTTGTTGCTGCCTTATTTTAAATTCTAAGCAAACAACACACACACACTGGGAGCACCGTCTTGTAAGTTCTCAGAAAGAAAGAATCTGTGAGTGCAAATTATTTAGATTTGAAATTCAAATTGGGTTGTCAGAAAGAATCACAAAGATGTACGTAACTTCGTTTTCTGTTTACTATTCTTCCTAACTAGTATCAAGAATAAAATGGATGGAGGAAATTGAGTCAAAAGCACTCGGGATTTTGAATATAAATTAAAATGCAAGGAAAAAATATTCAGTTTAATATTTATTATATGTTATACATATAAGAATAGAAAGGTTAGAAAAGTATCGTTGTGCGTGTGGATTATAAATTTTGAATATAACGTATTATCATATGAAAATGGCAGCGAGATATATATCTGAAAATATTTTTTAAGCACAAATTAAATTAAATACCGTTTTACGAACATAACATTTAATAATGAACATTTTTGCACAAATAATTGTTTCTCTGTTGAAACATATATATATATATTGAATTTGAAACATTCTTGTTAATTATAACGTATTGTTTGTTGAGGTCGAGGACGTAATAGTCAACCACAATAATACATTTTACATCAGGGGTGTCAACACTCACGCCCGTGGGCCACATGGGGCCCGGAATGAACATTTTTGCGGCCGGCCAATACTTTGACACAAAATAATATATTACCTTCGGGAAAAATAATTCAAAAGTGAAGATTCAGGGCACTTCCCGACGTGCAACGTGAATAAATCAAGTTAAGATGATAATGCAAGAATACGCCGAAAAAATTTCAAATCTTAGAACTGAATTTGAAACAAGATTTAAAGATTTTAATTCTTTCGAAGACAAATTTTGTTTGTTTTCTTCAATTTTCTGAATAAATATAGACTCAGTAGCCAGCCATAAGCAAATGAATGTGATCGAGATCCTAGGTTATTTAAATTTGAAGGCGAAGTTTATTCAAATAGGTTCGCCTTAATTTTACAAATATTTACCAGTCACGTTTGAAAATACTCGAAAATTCACAAATGAAATTATTTCTATCTTTGGAAAGTACTTATCGGTGTGATCCATTATTTTCAATTACGAAAGGAAATAAGACTCATGTTAGAAACATTATTAATGACACCTTGGGTCTGGTTTGAAAGTAATTACTCGAAAAAAAATTCCTCCTGAATTCGAAATATAGTAGCAGAGAAGAGGTGTTATGTGTCAGGACGCAAATATTAAATTTTTGTTGTTCGTTTATACATGTTTTTTTATTATAATGCATTATTCGGAAAAAAAACAATCTAAGTTTCTATAAATGTTGATTTTTTTGTGGCCCACCTAAAGTTAAACCTTGTTTGCTTGGCCCAAGTTAGCCTTTCAGTTTGACACCCTTGTTTTACATAAATTAGCACTTTTTTCCACGCAAATTTAACGAAATAGTGTTTAAACACGAAATTTTATAACGAACATTAAAACAAGCAAAAATGCTTCTGCTGAAGATTCTTGTTCAATTCGAAACGTTCTCATTAATTATAAAATATGGTTGGACGAAGACGTGTTAGTCAACTACAATAATACATTTTACATGAAATAATCCTTTTTTACACACAAATTTAATAGAGTATTGTCTTACGAACATGAAATTTAAAAACGAACATTAATAGAAGAAGAATAGTCTCTTTGTTGAAACATGTATTGCTGAATTTGAAACACATGCTCGTTAGTTATAAATTATTGTTATTTGAGGGTGAACCACAAATTAAAAACTAATAGTACATTTTACATGTAATAATATTTTACACGGTATAATCTGATAAAAATATTTTTAAATAAGTTTCAAATAAAATTAAGCTTTCAAAAAAAATGTATATAACTCTTACAAACTTTTTCATTTTTAATTTAATTTCTAAGTAAAATTAATATATTTGATCAAAATAACTTTAATTTATAATTAACCTGTCAAAAACTTCTAATGCGATTCTTCAGCTATTAAGAGATATAACAAGGGATACATTACGTACTTCTGAGCTAGGTTTGCTGCTAAATTCGTTGTTTGTGTAACCATTTAATGCAGCGTTCCTCAAACTGTGGAGCACCCCTCTAGGGGGCCTGACAACTATACTAGGGGGGCGAGAGCATATTAAAAAGTCGATAACAAAAGAGATTACTTATGAATTATTAATTTATTGAAAGTAAACAAACAAAATACATTCTGGCATAAAGAAAAAGAAAAAATACACACATTTACACTAATATAGTACACTTATAAATATATCAGTATTGCCCAATACATTTTGCAATTAATTTAACTATACTAAGTTAATAATACTCAACTCAAACTCAGTTGCGCAACAGCCTATGAGGGCAAGGGCCTACTGTACACATTCCAGTATACATGACCATTGGGCGCTGAGGTGCATGAGCAGATGTCCCGAGCAAGTGGTCAGTCCGAAGCGAGACCCCCTGTGTTTAAGTCCCCAGGCAAGCTTGGTACTCATTTATCGCCCGCTGAAGGAGGGATGAAAGGCTGAGTTAACCTTGCCCAACCCGAGGATAGAACCTTGAACCTGTGGTGCGGAAGCGTGATTCACTACCAATGGGCTTTACTAAGTTAATAACAAAATTAATAATTACCATTGACCCCATGGACTTGTTATACATAAAATTCTATAAAAAAGTTAACACGCTTCTCTTTATAATTTGTACGGTTTATAATTAATCCCTTCACAACCGATTAAATGCTATTCGCTCCTGAATGCCACCGTGTTCCACGTAGGCACGCGTACGTGATGTATTGAAGGGGTGGAAGAATAAATAAGAGCACATCCTCTGAAATAAGTAAATCCTTCGCAAACACTGTGAATGTCCTTTTATTGCGTTCCAAAGCCTTCGGAATTATTTTATAGATAGCACTGCACAGAAAATATCATACTTCCGAAAGACGTATATATACGCCTGGGGCAGTCAATGCTTTTGCTGAGCGAGACATTTATATACGTCGGTGGAACTTAAAGGGTTTAAGTCGTATTGTAGCCTTAGCGTCAAAATATAGTATTATTGAACTAAATACATTCGTATTGCATAAAAGGGGGGGATGAAAATTATGGTTGAATATTGGGTCACAAATATTGAAAGTTTGAAAAGCACTGATTTAATGGCAATTTTTCGAAATCATTAAAGTAAAAAAACAGTTGTAAAACTTTCTAAGCCTCTTTAGAAAATTATTTAACAGTATATGAAAGTCAGGACTTCTTTCCTGATCTAATAGTTGATAATATTGGAGCCCTGTATAACAACAATGTGCCAAGTATCTGAAGCCATGATGGACGTTTTTGCCCTTTTTCCTGTTTTTAAGTCTATCGCGATCAAATAAACTTAGAATTTTTTATTACACTTTTGTGATTTGATTGCTTACTGACGTCACACATTGAAGTTGGACTATTAACGATGGTTCTTGGAATTTTGAACTTTGGTTAAGTGCAGAGGAAGATACCTAAGTGGTCTCACCACTGTCCAGATTTTCACATTAACTTAATGGGAGGACCTTGAGCCAGCAGTTCTGAAATTGCGGGGCGCGCACCCTTAGGGGGGCGTGATAATTCTACGTAGGGGGCGCAAGCATATCGAAAAGTCTAAAATAAAAGATTATTTATTGAAAGGAGAAGCAAAATATAAAATACATTCTGACATAATAAAAAATAAAATACACACATATACACTCATACAATATATCTTATAAATGTATCAGAAATGCACAATGTATTTGATAATGGATTTATCAATACCAAATTTAGAACACGTTTAATAAGTACTAGAGTTGGTAATAATGTGCAAAATACTTTTATTTTCTAGAGCAAAAAACTCATCTCATCCACCTCTGCCAAACAAATCAAAGAGTAATATATTACTAAATTAGCTTTTGATTTCGACTTGACGTTAAATCTATGAAGATTTCTATTGTGGAGTTGAGAAACTTTTTTTTCAAGTAAACTGTGTACTTTGCCAACATGGTATCTTTAACTATAAATTTATTTTGTAATCTTGCTTAATTTATAAATTAGAAGGGAAAGTACACATGATACATATCTTGATACTTAATATATATATATATATATTATATATATATATATATATATATATATATATTATATATATAAATATATATATATAACTTACTTACTATATCTATTAATTAAAAGTAACATATACAAAATTTTATATTTATCTTGATAATTAATACGTTTCATAATTAAGGCTGTTTTGTAGATTTAGCCTTAAAGTACATTATTATTACATACAAAACATTGTTATTGTATAAAGGGGGATGATAAAAATAATTATTGAAAATTGAGTCGCACATAATGAAAGTTTGAGACAAGCACAGCCTTAATCCGTAAGAGATTTAACATGCATCGTCAGCAGCAATATACATCCGTAGTTTTAATATATATATATATACTTAATATTATTTTATCATAATTTGCTAATTCTAATTTTATGCGGTACTAGTATCTGGCGGGATCTGGCTAGTATCTGCGGTACTAGTATAAGTCTTATCATCGACCTTATTGCATCGATTTTAACTCTATACTAGTAAATACTAGTATGCTATTATTTTACTGTTATATTTTAATAGTATAGAGTGTATTTTATTTGTAATATTTAAATTTCTCCTATAATATTCCTTCCTTTCCCTGTGGCTCAGAGTATAGGTAAATTACAGGTGAAGGTTGGCTAGACCCCAAACTTTGTTTAAACCTGCAATATTGGTTCCTTAGGCCATGAGTTTGCTATTGTACTACTGTGGCTAATATTTCCTAATTTCCTGACTAGTTATATTTAGGTTTTATAGCTATTTGGATATATTTATGGATTATATATGTATTGATAAGGAGAAAATATGGTAGGTTATGTTGTAGTATCTTTCCGTGGAATGAACAAAACAATTTTTTAAAAAATCGACTTAAGAATAAATGTTGCAAGCAAATCTCACCGGCCTTTTTTTCAACAATGGAAGAATGTATGAATAAACTTTCACCATCTGTTTTGACCAAAATAAAATTTAGCTACATAAATAATGCAGAAAAGATTTTATCATATCCCTGAGGAAAAATACGAAGCAAACTCAAAGCTTGCAAAAATGTTATGACAAATTCCCGATATTTTATCTCTAGTTAGAAATTTTGAGAGAAAAGAAAATTTAAAGGCATTATAATTCACATTAGTTATACATTTTATATATATATATAAGTGCATTTTCTTTCTCTGTAATATTCTCATTACTATAAATTCAAACAATACATTGAACATAATCTATCTATTAGCAAATATTTATAAATATATATATGCTAATATACATTGTGTAACATGTTTATCTTCTTCTTTCTAGGTAAGAATATGCTATGAGTTGTTTCTGTTGAGTGTTGCTTTTCTTTGATCTATCTGAAGAAGTTACGAGCATATCAAATGAAATACATGATAGATGTAAAAAAAAGAGTTTGTGAATGGAGCTATCATACTCCATCAAATGGACATTTAAATAGTACAGGTATGAATTGAAATTTACTAATATTTTGCATATTCATTGAAATATTTCATTATAACTAGATTGGAATGATTTTATTAGCAATCCAATATAATAAAATGTAATATGGAATGAAAAAATGTTGACATTGGGAGTTTGAAAATGTTTTCTTAGCTAAAACTAATATTGAAATATTAGAAAATAATAACAGTTTTTTTTCAATGCTGACTTTTACCATCAACGATAAATTCTCGAGTTTTAATCAGTTCTCCCTTCTATCAAAAGGAAATGAATGTCAGTAATAAAATATACATTATTTTAAAATATTTTTAACTATTTCTCATATTCTTGAGTCTTCGTTTAAGACTGGTTGCTACCAGCAACTAGTTCACTGTTTTTCTTTGCTGTTTGTTTTAATGCATTAAAAAAGGAGAAATTTGTAGCTTTCCAGCATCTTTTTAAATAGTATAAAAATACTTATAAGTTTATACATGGTGAGAAAGTTACAAAAATCATACATTCTATTTTACATTAGATGAACTATTTTCAAAGAATTCGAAATTTTTAAAATTATTTAAAAAATTCTATGCTTTTAGTCTCAATAAGAAAGTTTTAAAAATTATCTATCCGAAAAATATTGGAAAATAAAAATATTTCGTAAAATATCTATCAAAAAATTATTTTATTTCTATTTGAATTATAATGCCAAGTATCTATTTTAGTATATCAACAGGGAGAATGTATTGGCTGAGTTTAAAATGTAATTTCATGATGCAAAATAAATGTTCTTATAAGTAAAATTTCGTTTTCTCTTTGACATTTTATTTTTAAACTAAAATATATTTTAGACTGCGAAAGCTTATCAAATAATATGTAAGACACGTTTTAATAATTTCTCAAAATTTCAACAAAAATAGGCTATTTTCCTGGAAAGTTTAAAAATTAGATCAAGTTTAGGAGAATAAAAAAAACAAGAAAATTTTAAGTTAACTGACACTTGCCAATAATTTCTGAATTTTCAAGTTCTTCAATTATTATTTGGAAAGTGAAAATTGTAAAACTTCTTTCAATGCATATAAGTCTATAAGCAGATGTAGATCTTTATTATTTTTTCTTTGTATTGTGCTACATTTCAAAACTCTTTTTATTGAGAAAATATCCTAAAATAATTTAAATTATCGAAACATTTCGTGAGTGTGTAATATTTAAATCAACTTATATATGAAAAAGTCTATTGTGATTCATTTTTAAATGAATTATTTTATTTAAAAAATATAACAAGATAAAAAGTAAATTAATGCAACTATATTTGAAATTTATGAAAATCATAGGAATAAAGAGCTATATACAATTAAAATTTCCATTTTTCTTGTAGAACCTGCAATGTTCTTTGTGTTGTGTTTAAACAAATATAATACTTTATAGCACAGTATTATTCGGCTTGTATTATTTTTAAATTAATTTTTTACATTATTTTGACTTCACACGGATTAGAAAAATATTTATTTATTTTTTACACTACTTATTTTGAATTAAATGCCCTTAAATATGTTCACCCATTTTTGTTTTCACGCGAATTTGTTTTAAACCATTTTGAATTAACATGGATTCGAAAAATACTAATTTCTCTTTTTACACGACTGATTTTGATTTAACACGATCAACACAAATTATTTCTTTGCTTTATTTTTATAACTGCGATTATGAAGAAGAGGAATGTAATACAATTTCAAATTGTGTTAATCCAGACGCATCAAACCAAGTTTCATAAAAACTGTTTAACCAAACTGTTACCCATCAACACAAAGAATGATAGAGAAGGAGTGGGCCAAAGATTAAACCTTTATTTACATCTGTAGCGGATGTATCTATAAGCCAGTAATAGCCTTTGGACTGAAGTGATCATTTTGGTCCAGTTGTATATTACATACTTACCTAACCAAAAGTACCGAGTTCTATCCTCCTCATTTGTGACCTTGACGCTGAACTAAGAAAAACGCAACTTTCGTGTGATGGTGTCGTGGCACCATCTACCCGCCGCAAGAACCATCAAAAGCAATCAAATCCACTTGACGCATCAAACAAACCCGTCAGACACACTTTGCGCAACAGCAACAACTCACACTCTCACCCTAACAACTATATTGCTTGTTCGCCTATCTACGAACTCCCTGGTAAGGGAGTGTCTGCGATGGTATCTATTTAAGCCAGTAACAGCCTCCGGACTGAAGTGGTCATTTTGGTCTAGTGGTATGTTACGTGCTTACTGAACCGAAAGTCGTGGGTTCTGTCCTACCGGATATGCACCACTTCACGTCTTATCTACTTTTGGTCTCATACTCAAAGATGAGTTGCATTAATACGAATTTGAATAGAGAGGTGAAGGCCTAAACACCAAATTTTGAAGAACGCAAAATATCGAGTCCACGATACCAAAGAACGTGATTAAATGTTCTTTTACAACGCGTGTAACATACGCATGTACCTAAAGGAGTCAAGTTTGTGCTAAAATAATTTATTAAAAATGCTTTCAACATTGAGTTTGATTTTTATTATTTTTTGTAGACGTAATTAGTTTTGTTCATTGAGATGGTTTCCAAACATGTTCAAGTTTCCAATACTTTTTTTTTAAATATACGAATTGATACGTGAACCTACACTTTTCCTTTCTTTGGGCTACATTTCTGTTTTTCCCTACCTTCCGTTTAAAGCAATAGCTCTTTTGCTTTTTAAAATGTGATTCCTAACAGCCATTGAATGCTCTTGGGTGCTACGGGTAGATAGGGGTTCTTCTATATATTATTAATTACTTCAGTAACAATCCATTATTTTGATAAGAAGATAATGTTGTAAATAATACAAAAATTAAAGAGTTTCAGTAACAAACACTGCAGCTCATATCAATCTATTAGATATAACATTACGCTTTGAAGTCAAATCTCACAGTAAAATGATTAAATCTTCTTCAAACGTATTCCTAAGTATGAGGTGATGTATATGAGAGATGGCACGCGCCTAAGAATGGAGCTTCTTGACACCCGCCTAGCGGGGGTTTAATATATGTGAAAAAGAATGAGTAAAATATATAAGAAAGATATGCGACGAGAAGATATTAAAATCATATTATTTTAACTTTGTGTGCTCATATAAATAAGTTACATGATTTTTCCCCCTTTTCAAATACTAGTTTATCTTGGTTGATGCATGTAGGATTTTTATGAAATAAAATGTTTGAGATCCCAACATGAAAACTCATGGCTTATTGTAATATTTTTGCTGATTTCTTAAAAATGGAATCAATCTTGTATTTTTTCATAGATGCAATATATTTTTTGGTTCCAT